>QZWR01000439.1:0-13162 GCA_004114325.1 Zoophagus insidians | reverse complement strand
GAGGAGGAGGAAGAGGAGGGAGGAGGATATTGGAATGATTGATTGTATGTAGAGTGAGTGTATGCAGAGGGCAGAGTGTGAGTGTATGCGTGTGATTGTATGCAGTTTGTTGTTTAAAGGGACAAAAGGAAAAAAAAAGAAATTTAATATCAACTCTCTCTCTCTCTCTCTCTTTCTCTCCTTTCTCGCCCTCCGCTCTCAAATCTCCTACTACCACCTCACTCTCAATCTACAATCCTCTACCTTGTGTGCGTGTGTGTGTGTGCATTTTTGTGTGTTTAATAATAGTTGTTAATATGTCGTCGTCCACCACCACCACCAGCACCCTCTCCTTTGGCTCCTTTCAGTTCTGTAATAAAGCACCGTTCCCACTTTGTGATCTGGTGGCGATACCCAAGACCTGCAGCGTGATCCCGTTTGCAGCTGGGGGAGGAATCCTGAATCTGGCAGAATTGTTAATGTGCAGCGTGGGAATAGTCCTAACGGGGTATTTCTGGAGATTCTGCTGGCGAAAGAAAGCAGGAGTGGGAAGGCAAGAAATGTTGGTCTTGTTGACTTGGCTTAGTCTGGCATTGATGGCTGATTGGTTACAAAGCTTGAGGTTATGGCCAGCTACTGTGCAATTGATCTTTGGGGTAGTTCAAGTGGGAGCCACCATGGCTACAGTCATATCCTTATTATTGAATGGTCTAATTGGTAAGATTTCTCTCTCTCTCTCTTTTGTGTGTGTGTGTGTGTGTGTGTGTGTGTGTGTGTGTGTGCCTTGGATGGATACAGACTCACCATATTTAATAGTATATCAATGGATAGAAGACGGGACCATTTTCAGCGTATCAGTAAGTGTTTATATATAGTAATAGCAGGAGTAATACTTGTAAAATAGAGTGTTTTTGGCCTATCAGCAGTAAGTCTTAAAGAGTCAGCAAATATTAAGCACGGGTAACAGTTGTATGGGGCTGGAGTGGCGTATCTCCTTATTGACGTCAACTTGCGACTTCACTTTTCGATTACCCCAAATGCACCGATTAATTACGCGCTCTTTGTTACATATCTCGTGATTCCTCTTGTTTGCATTGTGGGTTATGCCCTGGCCGTGTCAACGCTGGTGTACACGCATCTAAAGTCGAAGAAACCAATCACGCTGGTGTGGCTGGCGGTGGTTTCGTTTGCCTTGTCACAGATGTTTGGACTTTATGTCAGCCCGTTGGTGTGTGAAAAGACGAATGGTAAGTTGGATGGACGATTCCTGGTTACTTTTTGGATATTGGTGGGAGTGTGGTGGGTCATACACTTTTGGGACAGCATAACAGAAGGTAAGCAATGTCCAAAATGATTGACACGTAAAGATGCGTTTGAGGATGATGACGAAGATGCGTTTTATTCCAGCTCTACTGCGATGAACCAACAGCAGCAGCAGCAGCGTAGTAACCTGTTGCAGGTTTAAACTAGACGAAAACAATCATGTAACACATAGTAACCTCCTCCCCCCTCTCCTCCTTCTCCTCCTTTTGTTAATATAAAGCTTTGACTAAACTTCCACTTTTTCTTTTCAAACCTCACCCAGCCCTGAACCCTAACCACCAAAGATTCACTTCCACCCAAACTTTGACAATCACTGCAACAAATCTCATGCTGGGTTGGTTTTAGCCCTCTTATAAAATCACTAATAGCATCTCCACCCTGTACCACTGTTCCATTGTAAATAAGCGTAGAGGGTTGTTTGTATAACTTGCTCAGCATCTGCTCTCCTTATAAACACCACCCATATGTGGCCACATACCAATCTTTGAGTATCCCAGGCATGGTAATAAGCCTTGATAAAAATATCGGTGCCTCTGGTGGTCAGATCCACCATGCTCTTGACTTCTTCCTGCTGCAGCATGTAAGACGTGGGAAAAGTCACGCGATTCTGATTAAGACGAATTTTATTAGGAGAGAAAACACTTTCTTACGCCATCCAAGCAGACACCATCACCACTGCTCCAGCCATTGCTACACCCACCACGTTTCCAGCCTTGGACGCAGAGTTTTCAGTCGTGGTGTTGGTGTTGTTGGTGCCGTTTTCACTGGTGTTGGTTGTGGTGGATGGAGAGCCAGTGTTGGAAGTAGTGTTACCAGTAGCGGCTCCACCAGTAGCACCACCAGCAGCAGGAGCAGGAGCAGCACCAGGAGCACCACCGGCAGCAGGAGCAGCACCAGGAGCACCGGCAGCAGGGGCACCACCGGCAGGGGCAGCACCACCAGCACCAGCACCGGCACCACCGGCACCACCAGTAGCACCACCGGTAGCAGGAGCAGCAGCACCGGCACCACCGTTAGCACCAGCAGGAGGAGCAGCACCAATAATCTTTGTAATCTGGCTCAATTGATCTTGAGTCAAATTCAATGCTTTAAGATTGGCTTGAATAGAATCGGACGTAGTAGTGACATCGCCAGTGACAGGAGTAAGAGTAGTGGTTTGAGGTTTAGTGTCCTGAGGAACAGCAACGGCCAAAGCAGCCAGGGCCAAGATGAGGAAAGAACGCATTATTTAATTATTAAGAGAGAGAGAGTGTGTGTGTGTGTGAAGTGTAAAAAGTTGCTTTAACAACGAGTAATAGCAGGAGTAGTTGGGAAAGTGCTAGAGAGAGAGAGAGCAGGAGAGAGAGAGAGAGAGAGAAGTACAGGTGATGAAAGGTGAGAGGGGGAGGGTTATTGCAGTAGTAGAAATAAATGAAGCAGATGATTGGCCCAACATGAGGTATTATTACTTTCCATATGAAAACATATATGGACTTATTACAATGGAAGAGACCGTAAAAGGAAGGAGGTGGAAATAACACTTTTATTCTTCAAAGATCATTTCCAAGGAGGTTGGCACTAACAGCGTGGAGGGACCGAATTCCAATTTGGCGGTGGGATCAGCCAACCTCCAGCGATATTTGCAAAGAAGCATTGAAAGAACCACGCGCTGCTCAACCAATGAGAACTGCATTCCCAGACCTACCCATGCCCACGTCAGAACTTGTAGTCAGGATACATACAAATTCGTTTTCCATTACTAAAGGTCAGGTAATTCGCAGGTTGTGTAGTAGTCGGTGATGGTAAGAAACGATCGGGGTTGAAGGCATGGGGATTGGGCCAGGCTTGGGGATCCCGATTGATTTCCAGAATGCTGACCCAGATTTTGGTGCCCTTTGGCACGCTACGTCCATCAGGAAAGGCGTAATCCTCTGCAGTGTATCTGAAATCCAACACTGTAGCAGAAGGATATAGGCGTTGTCCTTCTTTAATGACCGCCAATACATAGGGCATCTCCTTAAGCTGAGCATGGGTGGGAATTACGCCTGGTTGTAAGACTTGCAAGACTTGTTTTCTGGCCTTTTCTTGGATCTCCTATAAGAGCGGGTGTTGGGTTGATAAGGGGGAAAAGCGTAGTACTGGATGAAGTGCTAAAAGGTATAATGCTACAGTTAGTGCTGTGGCAGTGGTGTCATGGCCAGCCAAGAAAAAGATGGTTAAATTATCCTACCCACACCAATCAGTGGTCGGTGGGATTAGTCGGATGGGTACCCTTATTTCCTTTTGAGTTAATTTATGCTCTGCTTCTTCTTCCTCATTGGCCTGAATTAGCAAAGATAGTAAATCCTTCCTATCTCCTCCTCCTTCTTTAAGAGTGACTGTTCTATCTCCTTCTTTTAAGAGTGACTGTTTTTTCAATTCGACTGTTTGGTCCAAAATGTCGTGATATTCCCTCAAAGTAGCAAAGATCTGGGCACGCCAGGGATTCCAGGGCCGATCCAACGGATGCACCACCAACCAAAACAACTTTAGCAGTTCTTTCAGGATTTTATGCAAATGGCCATAAACAGGGGCTGCTTCTTCCTTTTCCAAGGCCTACCCTCCTTCCTTCCATTACACACCACTCTCTTTACACACCACCACCACCACCACCACCACCACTAACAAAAATTACTTGCATTAATTTTTAAATCAAGGACTGATTCTGCCAATATATCAAAAGTCATTCTACACACACACACACACACATTACGTAAGCACACACACATAAGAAGGGAAAGAGTACTTTTTAAACCAAGGCGTAATATCCATCACTGCATCCACGGTAATCAGGGAAATGGCTCGCAAGGCCACATCACCAATCACCTCGGTTGGCCAGATTCTAGCAAATGCCCTACTAACCACTCGATGGAATCGACGCCAATCCGCTCCATCAGAACCCGCGACATTAAGGCCGAAAAATCCTCCAGCCAGGGTTTTGGCCATTCCACCCTTTGGGTTGAAAAACAAATATTTTGGAAACATTTCTGGTAAAAGTAGTAATGGTGGTGGGAGGGAGAAATACCAAGGTTCAAGGTTATATGCTTGGCCAAGGCATAGTCAGCACACATCAGTGACCAACCAAGGGGAAATTTGATGGTGATCAGTTTATCCTCTTTGAAAGCAGGTGAAAGGTATTCGCGCCATAACCGTACACACGACCAGTTTTGGAATTGTGCTAGATAGAAGGCATGCACGGGGACCAATTTGAATTGACGAAGTGGCTTGGGAGGTAGACTCCACCACCATAATCCCACTCCCAATGTTGCGATCACAGTCAAGAGTACCGCCAAAAGAACCATGTTTCATTTGAAGATGCACCAAAATTGCCTTTTATAGTTTATTTTCTATAATTCCAGAATTATTCCAGAATTATTATTCAATCAGACTCTTCCATTACACACACACACACACACACTACACACATCTCCTAATTGGTTGCTGTGACAGGAGGAAATATGTCGTTAAAGAAGAAGGCAGCTTTGATTTATTCCTGTTTGGACTTGACCAGCCTTGAACCTACTGATACTCCTGAAACAGTGGCAAAGTTGGTAGAATTGGCCAGGGTTGGTGATGATTTACAAGTAGCAGCACTATGTATCCCCGTCTCCTTACTCGCCTCCTCCTCCCACTTTCCAAATCTCGCGACAGTCATCAATTTCCCTCATGGTAGGGATACCCCCGACAAAGTACTTCAAGAAGCAAGGGCAGCCATTGAGGCAGGTGCCAAGGAAGTGGATTTGGTCTGGCCATGGCAGTCTTCACTAGAGGAAGGAACAGCCTTGGTAAAAGCAGTAAAGGCCATTTGTAAGGAAAACGCTGGGACCCTTTTAAAGGTAATCTTGGAAACAGCAGCAGTTTCACCCAAACAAACCCGGTTAAATGCCCTTGCTGCTGTTGAAGCAGGTGCGGATTTCTTGAAAACTAGTACTGGTAAACTTGACCCCGCCCTCACCTACCAACACCAAGGAAGCACTGGTGCAACAATGGAAGCAGCCAAGGTGCTCATGGAAGTAGCCAAGCAATCCGGCAAAGTAGGCGTGAAAATATCCGGTGGTGTTAAAACTTTGGACCAAGCCTGGGCTTTTTATGACTTGGCCTGTTCCGAATTGGTTGGTGGAGGGCTTTTAGATAAGCGCAGATTTCGAATTGGTGCTTCTTCTCTCGCCAAAGATCTGATAAAAATCCTATCCAATCAGTGAACAAGATTTTATTGGGGTGTTGTACAAATATTACCCGAATTGTCGCGTCCAATTAAGCGTGGCGTTATACTCTCTCTTCCCCCCAGAATCATAGAAACAGTGCTCCAAACTTTGCTGTTCGCTAAACATTTTGGCCGTGATTCGCTGCGTCTCCCGCGCATCGTCTACCAACACATTCGCCTCGGACGAATAGTAAAAGGACTGCGGGTCATAATTGCCACTTCCAAATATGGAAAATTCCCCATCCACATCCATGTACTTGGTATGCGTTATTTCCTTTTCTAGCGGTCGTGGTGGTTGCACTCGCTGTCCCATAAAGTAACAAGCGGTTAATCTTTTCTCCTCCCCACGTCCCAACCTCTTGCGCAGGTACTCAAAAGTGTCCTTATTACTACCAGTCGAATCTGGGTAGAGCTTTTCGCCAAAGTCATGAAACGACCAATTAGTGATGATTATAACCTTTACTCCTCTCCTAATCGCCACTAGCAACCGATCCATAAAACTCTGGGTGTTGACATTGGGTGATATCAGCAGGATATAGCGTTGTGCTAGTTCCACTGCCTTGATCCAGGCCTGATCCTGGGCACTCTTGTCATTAATGCTAGGGAAGCTACTAGCAGGTCTTCTTCCCAAGTACAGCATGGGAACGCCTCCTGGTAATGTTGTTGGATCCTGGAAAGGCGGCTGTAATGGTGGCAACGGCGCATCCCATAACCGTTGAAAATCACCCCTAAACGATCCCACAATGGGCCCCTCCATCAAAGCAGAATATTCATGCGCTGGTAATGCTTCCCAGTTCTTTGATCCAAACACCACCCATCTCCCATCAACCACCAACATTTTCGAATGCATGGCTCCATAAATCCCTATATGCATCGTTTTTACCACAAATTCAATGCCCTTGGAAAGTGAGGCCATGTCAGGCAGGCCAAAAATGGAGCCCCTGGTGGTTCTTCGATTAGAGGCAATATCTCGTAAATCCACAGGAACTTTGAACGGATTCTGCTTCCAAATATTGAGCTGGGAAAAGGCATCAATCAGCGCATATATCCTTACCGGTCTTCCTCTTTGGCTTAACCTTTCAATTGCCAATCGCGCCAACTTGCCACAAAGGCTGGTTCGGTCAAACGTATAGGTTCCAATCAGCACTTCCTGCTCAGCTCGCATCATGGTCTCATAAAGCAGGTTACAATGCTCACTACCATCCCCGTATGCGCTTACATCCGTCAACAGTGTGCCTGAACTCAATATATGCTCGGCTGTAACGGACATTTCTGACGGATGCTCAAACGTCGTCGCCCATACATGCTTGTATATCGCCCGTGCCTTGCTGGAAAGTCTGTTGGGATCGCCCAAGGCTGCAATGCTGCTGGATAACGTAACCAGCAATGCCAAACTTTTCATCCTACTTTTTCTGTTCTATTTCGTTGTTATGGGTTGTTCTATGTTTGTTTTGTGTTGTCGTTGTCGTTGGCTGTCGTTGGCTGTCGTAGGCTGTCGTTGGCTGTCGTTGGCTGTCGTTGGCTGTCGTTGGCTGTCGTTGGCTGTCGTAGGGATGTGGTAGGAATGTGGTAGGAATGTGGTAGGAATGTGGTAGGAATGTGGTAGGGATGTGGTAGGAATGTGGTGAGGGAAATAAACGTCAAAGAAAGAGTAGCAGTCATGTCAAGGATGGAACTTGGTAGCAGTGATTATATGCAAAGAGTGTGTCACATTAATTGTGCTGAAACGCATCACCACCATTAGATAAATCCCAAGAAATGAATTTTGGACCACTAATCAAAAAACACTATAAACAGAAAGGAAAGGAAAAAGTAGGAGGTTTATTGAGAAGGGGCCCAAAAGGTAGTGGCATCGTAACGATTTTTCTCGTCATAATAGCAGTTTTGCAGGGTTGGATGATCCTTAAACATTTTAGCCGTGGTTCGTTTGGTCTGATCCGCGTCATCGATAAGAACATTGGATTCGGAAGAATAGTAGAATGACTGCGAATCGATATTTCCACTGCCAATAATGGCAAATTCACCATCCACATCCATGTACTTGGTGTGCACCCAGGCTGTTTTCAACGGGCGTGGTGGCGTAGTCCTAGAGGTGATAAAGAAACACGCCTGTAATCGATTTCTCTCTTCAGGATTCAGCTTCTTTCTCATATAAGCAAAACTATTGGTGTTGGAACCAAGCGAGTCGCGGTAAAGCGACTCTCCAATGTCGTGCATGCCATAAGCAGCGATTAGCACAACCCTTACGCCACGTCTAACGGCATCCAGTAGTTTCCGAGCAAAACTCTTGGTGGCAATGTTGGGAGAAATAATTACTATATACTTTTGAGCCACCTCTATAGCTTTCAACCAAGCCTGGTTTTGAGCATTATTGTTGCTGTCATTGATTAGGGGATATCCATTAGGCTTTCTGGCCAGATACACCATGGGAATGCTTCCAACCGTTGTAACTACTTGCGACTTGAGGGGAGGAAGTGGGCTGCCCCAAAGTCCTTCAAAATCTTTCCTAAATGGCTCAACAATTGACCCACTGGTGGCTATGGAATATTCATAGAATGGCTGGATTTCCCAATTCTTCGAGCCAAAAGTCACATATTGGCCATCCACAACCAACATCTTGGTATGCATGGATCCAAGAAAACCTTTATGAAAAGTCTTTACCACAAAGTCGAGATGAGGATAGGTTTCATTAAAGCCAAAGGTCTGAGGCTTGGCAACATTGCGGGTCTTGATAATATCTTTTGGATTAACCTTCATTTCGGCGGGATATTTCTTGAGCATGTTGATCTCAGAAAAGGCATCGATTAGGAGGTACACCCGGATGGTTGAATTCCGAGCCTCTGCTCGTTCATTCAACAAATATAGGGCAGTTCGAGCAAAATCACCACAAGTGCTCATTTTGTCCCAGGTAAAAGTCGCAATTAGGGCTTCTTCATTGGTTTGGAGTAGCACATTGGTCAAAAGTTGACAATGTTGCTCAGTATCGCCATAATCAAACACTTCATCCAGGATAGTTCCAGACCTTAATAAATATTCCGGAGGCACAGGCGCCTCTTTGGGATACTTTTGCGTGGTTTCCAGCACATGGCGATATATAATATCGGCTTTTCTAGAGAGTCGTTGAGCAAGCCCATCGTTGTTGACCGTAGCTGCAGAAAGCGTTCCAAGAGAACAAAGAAAAAGGCAGAGCTTGGGAAGCAGCATCTATTCTAAACGTAAAGTGAGGTGAAAGGAAGTCGTGTGAAAGTCGTGTGAATTGACGTGCAGAACAAGAAGAAGAAGAAGAAAAGGTGTGTTTCATCAACAAGGTGATAAAACTTTCATCCTTTTAACAACAAAACACTTGGAGTTACAAAAACAAATGGTGTGTAATTTTCCATTATTTATCAATTAATCATTATTATTATTATTATTATTATTATTATTATTAGCAGTAGAAGTATTAGCAGTAGTAGAAGCAGTGGTGGTTGTAGTGGTAGTAATAGTGGAAGTGGCAGTAGTAGGACTAAATGTTTGTTGAATCGTCTGAGCCCATTGTTGAAAGATGGAAGAACCTGCTCCAGTATTGACCTTTATTGGAATGGTGGCTGCTTCAACGTTGGTGGTGGTGAGTTCCTGTTTGGGATCGCCACTTTCATAAAGAGTTTCTATAAAAGTTATGCCATAGAATAACCAGCCCCAAGAAAGAAAGAAAGACTTACTAATTTCCGTCTCCAAGACGACTTCTTCTTCAAACTCACCCTTTTCGTGCAACAATGATCCAAAATCCGCGACCCAGTAATAGCCTACACCGGGAGCATGCGCACAACCCACTCCCATTCTCGTAAAACCAGGAGTCAAGACCGTTTTAGAATTCATGGGATTCGATATCCATTGCTGAAACACTTCAGCTTCTGATGCAGGACCAAGACAGAGATTCTCTCCAATACTGGCAAAATCAAAGCCATATTGCTTTGCCCTATCACTCAGGTTTTTTCCATCAGGTCCAATGGGAGTCAAGGTTTTGGTAGCGGCCATATGTACAGCAAGATCATGGGAAGTTTCGCATAATCGACTAAACCCCCCGCGTCCATATTAGAATGACAAAAATAACGAAATACAAGTCCAAGTGCACTGGAGCTAGGCCAATTTTGCCCCTTTCAGCATTTACCAAATTTACCAAGCCTTTGATGTGAACCAGGACAGAGGCAGCACTGGCTTCTGTTTTCTCCTCATTCGAGTCACAACCAAGAGGCTTAGCAAATTCCTGGGTCAAATATACCAAGCCACAGGGACTTTGAGCCACCGCAGCGCCAAAAGTGGTGAATTTGGCCTCTAGCAGGTTTTTTCGATGCGGGGGGCTATGTAGCCAAGATTCCACGGCTTCTTTCTCGCTTAGAAAGCCAAATCCCACATTTTCGGCAAAATGCTGCCACTTGAACCCGAATTCCGAAACTCTTTTTCCCAGCTTGGTTCCCGTAGGTCCATCATGCGTCAAGGTATTCACGGTAGCTTGATGTAAAGCAAGATTTTCAGCAGCTTTACAAAGAGTTCTACAAGAGGGGTGAGTGAGAAGAGAGAGAAGGGGATGAACTTGCGGGTCAAGCTGGAGAGGAGGAGAATTTAAGCCTTTTCTTGCATCATTTACATATTCCAACATTTCCTCTGGTTGAAACCAATCGACTTGAGTTGTAGCAGTCATGTTTTCCGTTGAGAAAGGAGAATCTTTTATTTCGTGGGAATAGGAAAATTAGTTGTTGCTTCTGTTCAATTCCATTTTGGGAAAATATGAGTAATTCCCTTAAGAAATACTTCTTTCCCCCTCTTTTGTCTTCATGTGTAATAATCAAGTCTTGATGCATGGCGAGATCTAGACACTATGCCTGGATTGTCTTGCTGGCAATATATAAATGATCCCTTGATTATTTGCCATATATGAACAATGAACATTTCACAATAAGGTCATAATAAGGTCATGATAAGGTCATGATAAGGTCATAATAAGGTCATGATAAGGTCATAATAAGGTCATAATAAGGAAGGTCATAATAAGGTCATGATAAGGTCATAATAAGGGGAATTAATTAATTCAAGCAAGTGATGAATGTGGCTTATATTCCATTCCTTGAGAACTAAATCCCTGATGAAAAATCACTTCTTCTACATATTCTCCATTGGTTGGACAATTCTTGGAACAAGTGTAGGCTATTAGAGTGCCCCAATCAAGTTCACTTTGTGCCTGTTCAACCTGTAAGTAGTACAATAGTTGTGGTAGCACCTAATTTGGGAAAGTTGGTAATAGTAGGGGGGGGGGAAATACTTGAAATTCAAAGATACGTGGTTCGTTACACCTTTCACAGGCTGGAATATCAAGGGCTTTTCCAGTATCACTCACCCAAAGTGGTTCCTTTTCTACCTCTTCACTCTCTTTATCATCATCGACATAACTTTTCTCATGGAAATTGTTAATAAATACGAAGGGAAAAATAAACCGAAGAACTTGTGAAGGAGCTCGTTCAATCCTTTTTTGAAATCGTAAAAAGGCCTTATCCACCGAACTGACAGCTTCTTCATACTCTTCTTTAGCCGTCGTCGTAGTTTCTTCATCATCCAAAACATCCGCCTCCAATTTGTCATATTTAGCCTTGGACTTTACCGGTTCCGGTTCACTGACTATTTCAAATTCCTTGAATAAATAAGTAGTTCTTAATATTTC
This sequence comes from Zoophagus insidians, assembly GCA_004114325.1. NCBI lineage: Eukaryota > Fungi > Zoopagomycota > Zoopagomycetes > Zoopagales > Zoopagaceae > Zoophagus > Zoophagus insidians. The sequence continues at coordinate 1,943 of QZWR01000439.1, read as the reverse complement.
ATCTCCTTGTTCTTTTAATGACTCTGGGGATGCTCCACCACTCTTGGAATCACCACCACTCTTGGAACCAGCACCACCACTCTTGGAAGCACCACCACTCTTGGAACCAGCACCACCACATACTTGTCGATGTTGCCCAATTGACCAATCTATAACCTGATGCGCTCTTGAGCAATATCGACTTTGAAGACATCTTGAACAGGACTTTGTTCCTTTAGTTCCACATACCACACAAACCTGTCCGTCTTATTCCAAGGTCAGGAGGTTATTTACGAAGAATCATACATACTGGTAGAATAGAGAGGTGAAAGGATGATGTTTTCTTCCAAAGAATCCGTGCTATTGACCGTATAATATGTATTTTCTTTTGGTAATTGAGTCCTTAATAGCTTTAGCCTTCTTACACAAATGGTTAGGAACCCGCCCCAAAGTCATTACGCTTTTAACCGATCTTCTTTTAAACATTTTCCTTGTCTGCAACAAAACAAGAATAAGCTTCGATGATATGCTTCCTCGGGAAAATCCTCTGGTGCATATATCTACTGGCCCATCAGTGTTATACCAGGCCGCCCGAGAAGGAGGAGGAGGGATACCTGTAGCAACAACAACAAGGGATCCTGACAAACTTGACATTGTAATTGTTCTAATCCAGGAATTGTTGAAGGATTAAGCCAAATCTAACCAGAAAGCCCGTGGTGAAAAAGGAAGCAGGGGATCTTACTGGTCTACCACCAACTTTGGAGGGGAAATCTGTTGGTTCCAACTCTGAGGGTTTTTCCAAAGTTTCCAAAAAGCCAAGCTGAACTACCATTACTGTAATTTTTCCAATTTTACACACGTGACATTGTGCAAACAGTTTTATTTGACCATTTTAGCGTAACCATCAGATTCTAAAGATTATGAGATAGCGTGGAATTGCGTTCTAATTACATTACAAGATTAACCAGGAAATAGAGAGACAGACACACACACACACACACACACACACACACAGAGAGAGGGAATACCATTTCATCGTTTATGCAGTAAATATGAAGAGAATTTACTCTGGGACTTTTCACATAACAAACAAACATTGCTCGCAAGCCATTATTGTCCTGGGTATATTTACTGGATACCAAGAAATTATCCGAAAAGAATAGCAAACCTACACATTTATTAGTCATGGAACAAAAGACACCATTGTAACGACTCTTTTTGGAAAGAAATCCATTTCTCAGTATTCCACAAACATTACAATCTTGACAGATACGAGGCAGTGATGATGGTTGAGGTTGAAAGCCACAGTGTTGGGTTCCATGAAACAAATATCTTCCACTAATAAAATTACCCTCCTTTACTTGCAATAACTGTTACGATGAAAGATTCATTGGTGCTTTTTCTCGATTAATACTCCAAATCCATGTTTCACTAAGTTTGGGCAGTCGTAAGCTGGTGTGTACTGGTAATGAAAAGGTAGGTAAATCTCCTATAACAAAAAACATGTCTTTTTTGGCACATTCATAGCTACAGTACTCCGAGTTGAAGGAATCATCCACGCTTGCAGTACAACCCTTACAGCTTGTCATATTTCCCAAGCCTGACCTTGTTCAACTCGACAAATTGACAACTCGGCAACTCGACGATAGAAGAAATAAGGAAGAGAGATGCGTCATATTACACTAAAGAAAAGAGTTTATTCCACTCTTAAACCTTAGGAAAATTTAACATTGCTAAAATCCATTTCAGGATGAGCTTCCATAAACTTCTTCATCATTTTTTGCTTTTCCAATTCTTCACTGGAGGGAAGTCCCATTTGTTTCTGTCGTTGGTCAAACATCATTTTTTCCACCACGGATCGGGTTTCCCGGTCCAAATCATCCAACTTGGAATTCTCTGGCTGGATCTTGGTTGTATCAATCTCGGGATCGCCCAGCATGACACACTTCCACCATTCCACCTTG
>QZWR01000438.1:0-13240 GCA_004114325.1 Zoophagus insidians | reverse complement strand
ATAATTTATAATTATTTTAATTAATTATTGACTCTAATATTCCAATCCTCACAATTGCAACCTTGGTCGCCCCTCCCTTCATTAACACAACAGCACTCGGAAATTGTTTACCCCTCAGGCCCTAAAGCCTGACACAGTACTAAAGTCTCGCTGACTCACCATCACTCTTTGTAATATCTAATAAATTATGCTCAAGGAGTCGAATGAAAATTTTACACGTGATTTTACTTTTTTTGAAAAAACCTCAATCAAGTGAAACTAGAACTCGATCACGTTTTTCGACAAAATGTTTGCATTGATTTTCCAACTGTGGGAATTGGCCAATTTCGCACAGTTAGTTATAAATGTGTTCTGTAGTTCTTGCAAGATGGAAGTGAACTAACTATCTCATACTTTAACGATATCGCTCTCTCATTTGATGAACTCACTTTATTTTGTTCTTCCTTTTCTAAGTTTATTGCTTTCTGCCGCTCATGCTGGTTACGAAGGCCAACAAGTTCTCCGTTTTGCCAACTCCAACAAAGTCCTTCAAGCTGCTCGAGAACTAAAACTTGACGTATGGGGCGTCTCGGGGAATGGCATTGATATTCGGGTCAATTCTGCTCAAAGACGCTTACTTGGTCAACGGTTAGGACCCCAAGCACAGTCAGTAAAAGTTCTTGTTCAAGACTTGCAGAAATTAGCCCAAGCGGAAGCCGAAGCTATCAGACAAGCGCCTCAAGGAGTAGATACAAGTCCTAAGTTCCATGAAAACTATCACAGTTTTGATGATATTAAGACCTGGTTAAAAGCAAAACAACAACAATATCCAAACATAATTACGTATGAAGAACTCGAAGGCGAAACTAGTGAACATCGGAAGATACCCTCGGTTATATTAAACGGAAATTCCAGACCAAACAAGGATAAGACTACTTTCTGGTTTCAAGCGATGCAACATGCAAGAGAATGGATTGCTGGATCTTCTGCTCTCTATGTAATTGATTATCTGGCTACAAATTACTCCAAAGATAGCACAGTAAAGCAGCTTTTGGATAATGTGCAGTTTGTAATTGTTCCTGTTTGCAATCCTGATGGTTACGATTTTTCCTTCAGAGACTCCAACAACAGGTTTTGGCGCAAATCAAGAGGAGAAGTTGACGGCGTAGATCTTAATCGAAATTGGCCAGAGAGCTGGGATGGAGAAGGTTCCAGTACCGATCCATACGACGAAACCTATCGAGGGACAAGCCCTGGATCCGCTCCAGAAGTCCAAGCACTAATTAAAGCTTACAAGTCTTACACAAAAGTTGTTGCTGCTCAAGATCTTCACACGTATAGTCAGTTGATCCTCCGTCCTTATGGATCGACCTCAGATAACGCCCCTGACGAAAATTCTTTAAAGGGTGCTGGAGAAGCTGTTAAAGCGGCTATTTATAAAGTAAAGAAGGCAAAATATGTGAATGAACATGTAATTGATTTGTATCCTGTCAACGGAGGATCGGTTGACTGGTTTTATGGCGCTGGCACCCCCGTAGGACGGCCGAGACCATACAGCTTCACCTTCGAAATGACCGATGGAAGTTTTAGCCTTCCTCCTTCTGAAATTGCTCCAACTGGGAAGGAGACTGTGAATGCTATTTTGACTACAATTCAATACGCCTTGAAAAATCCACTTGGAATTAAGGAATAAAACTAATTGCAATTTTCTCATATCTGTCACGTGTTCAGGTTCCTTCTAAAGTAAATGCGACATGCAACAAAAGATCAGGAATACTATACCAGTCGATCTTGTCGACTCCAACGTTATCTGAATTCCTTCATTCATTTGGATAATGACATTGCACCAGAACAGGCTGAGAAGCAGGTGTGTCAAGATGCTGCAGTGTATTTGAGATCCCTTTCTAACAAGTCAGCTCAAGAAGGACGTAAAGCTGATATAATAAACACAAGTCAAACGAGTCCTCTAGTGACAACAAGTGAGCTTACTCAATCAGTGTTACAAAGACATCGGCTGTGTAAAAGCTACTCTCAACGTTGGAAGCAACGTTTAAATCTTGTAAATAAAGCCATAGAAAAACGCTTTTCTGAAAAAGAGAATCAAGCAAATAAACGAAGAAAAATAGAGGAATTGGAGCGAAAAAAGCTGGCGAAGTACGTCTCACGTCAAGTTCAACAACAATGGCAATTAGCCGAGAAGGTAGTAATTTGTTCAAGGGATTGCTAATTTAAGTCAGGTGGTAGAAGCACAGCGAAAACAAAGACAAGAACAAGCTCAAAGAAATCGCGGTAAAGAGAAATTGCAACAAGTAATCGAACGATCTCTCTCATTCCTGGGAAGTCAACATGATCAATTTGTCAATGACCCATCTACTTTCAATACACGTTTACTCCTTTGGGACGAAGAGAAATATGCCCAACCAAATAATCTGCTTAGACACACTTTACGAAGTTACCAGATAGAAGGGTTAAAATGGTTGGTGAATTTATATGACACTGGCGGAAATGGGATATTAGCTGGTATTTACAATTTTGGTGATAATAGCGATCTTAGGTAGATGAAATGGGATTGGGAAAGACCATACAAACGATCGCGCTATTTGCTTACCTTGCTTTGGAAAGAGGGAATTGGGGCCCTCATTTGGTAATTGCACCAGCCAGCGTTCTAATTAACTGGGAACACGAATTCAAAAAATGGTGTCCTTCGTTAAAAATTCTTACATATGTTGGCAATGTAATTGAACGAGCGGAGAAAAGGCGTGGATGGTCTCAAGAGAATACTTTTCATGTTTGTCTTACTTCTTACCAATTGGCGCTACAAGATCAAAAAATATTTAAAAGACGTCCTTGGGTTTATTTGGTGTTGGACGAGGGTCATTTTATCAAGAATTTTCGTGGTCAGCGATGGCAAGCTTTGTTGAATTTCAACACCAATCGCAGGCTTATCTTGACTGGTACACCATTACAAAACGATCTTATGGAGCTATGGTCATTGATGTATTTTTTGATGCCTTATGGGGCTACTGAAGCATTTCCAGAAGGCTTCGCTAGTAGGTCAGAGTTTAAACAGTGGTTTGGAGAGTGTTTATCACAAATCATGGGAGATGATGCTGGAGTAGTTGAATTGGATTCTATGGAGCCAGTTATACAGAAACTGCACACTTTAATCCGTCCATTTATTCTTCGCCGATTAAAGCGAGATGTAGAACGACAACTTCCCAAAAAGTATGAGCATTTGCTTTTATGTCAACTCTCGAAACGGCAACAGATTCTTTATGACGACTTTTTATCCAGAGTCAAGCAAACAAAGAGCTTTATCTCCAATAGTCGGAATTACATCTCAGTGATGAACGCTATAATGCAGCTTCGGAAAATATGCAATCACCCAAATTTGATAATGGAAAGATCAGTTGAAAGTCCTTTTGGAATGTCTTTTGATTTTTGGATTCCTTCTTCCGTGCTCAGACATGTGAACTACTATTCGGAACTAGAAGCAGAGAAACGTAGGAGAAGTTTAAGAATAGAAAAGGTGAACTTTGAACGCTTGGAGAGTGATGAAGCTTTATTTGACCAAAATTTGATTGATTACTTTTTGCTTAACGTTGAAGATGCTGTGACAAATCCTTCGATGTTGAAATCCTCGGAAATCATTATTTCAAGGAATTCTCTGTTAACAGTAACAATTCCAAGCTGTTTAAGGATATGCGAATCAAACTTTTACCCAGAGTTGATATCGATTGGCCAGCAATTAACGATTGAAGTGCGTACTTTTGAATTTTGCATACCCAAAGTTCTTTCCATTTCTACCGACACCACTGTTGACACGAATGCCGAATCGAATGCTGGAAGGATTGATTTATTTGACATACCATCGGCACCGAGGGTAGTATTTCCTGATAAATGGTTATTACAAAACGATAGTGGAAAGCTTCAAGTACTCTACTCCCTCTTGATCCGATTGCAAGGTGGGAATCATCGTGCTTTGATATTTACACAAATGACTCGAATGTTGGATATCTTGGAAGAATTCTTGAATGCTTATCAAATGACCTTCCTCAGGATGGATGGGTCAACCAATGTGGAAAACCGACTACTATTAACTGAAAAATTCAACAACGATTCTAAATATTTTGTCTTTTTATTATCAACACGATCAGGAGGAATAGGAGTGAATTTAACTGGGGCTGATACGGTTATTTTCTATGACTCTGACTGGTCTTATCAAATGGACAAGCAATGTCAGGATAGGTAATTATCCCTCCTTTACATTTATTTACTAATTACCGTGGTAGATGTCATAGAATTGGTCAAACTCGCGATGTTCACATCTATCGAATAGTTACTGAGCATACGATAGAGGATAGCATATTGAAAAAGTCCAATCAAAAGAGATTGTTGGATAAAGTGGTTATTCAAGAGGGAGAATTCCATCCTGGTTCTTTGAGATCTGCGGTGTGGAAAGATGTGCTAAACGAAATTGCTTCAACCGAAGAAGCCAAAGAAGATTTATTCCAAGAAGCCCTGGAACAGGTAGAAGATAGCGAAGATCAAAAAGCATTGAAACTGGCCAAGGAGGAGGAGCTGAAACAGCAACAGTTGGAACAGCAACGATCATTTGAAGAAGAAGAAGTAGTAACCACCTTGGGCGTGGATGAGTACATGATGCGCTTCATTGAACAGGGATATTATTGTTAATTTACAAGATGAAATTATTCTTAAATGGTTAAACAAAGTATTACCAAATCAGAATTATTTTTTCTGAGCTGCAAACTTCAAACAGTTTCCTATTATGGAAAACGTTGACCTGGCTATTGGTAGAAGCAGGTCTCGTGATGTCAAATACCGCATTAGAAGCGGGACCAATAGGAACTTAATAACTTCATACACCACCTATCCAGTAACCGTGATCCGAAAAAGTGGTTTTCTTTTTGTCCAGCGTTTTATTTTGTCAATTCTGATAAATTCTGACAAGAAGGAATGGAAAACATCGTACCTCCTCCTTCTTACCGTTTTGTCTCCATGAACCAGGCGAATTCGCTCAATTCGAGGCGGAATTTGTAAGCTGTCTCTTTCCTATGCTTACAGCAGCACAGGCACTTTGAATTGATACTTCGACAACAACCAAAACAGAGTCGAATGTGTGGTGTGGGTGAAAAGGGTATCTTTGTTACTGCTGTCCTTGATTGACCACTGCTTCTTAGCTGACCGTCGTCCTATTGATCCACCACCTGTAGTCCAACTAAAAGTTCATTCACTCCTATCTGGAACTGCTGCAGGATCGAGGTAACTCTTGATTTTATTCCCACAACTAATAAAGTAGTGAATGGGGAGTCATGTATTTGGAAAACCCCTACTATTTCCTATTTGCAACGTTGATCAATGCTGACACAGCCGAAGAAATACACCTTTTACGAGATGGAAAGACCAGATCCACCTGTGGGACCGTCGTTTCTTCCCTTTACCACCTTAAAGATCTGGATAATTCTGACGCTGGATTTTTTGTGTTTCCTGACCTCTCGGTTCGTTTGGAAGGAACCTATCGCCTAAAGTTTACCCTCTTTGAACTTGTTAGGTATTATCTTGTGGTGGTGGTGGTGGTGGTGATGATGATGATGTTGAGAAAGTAGTGACGAAGTATATTTCTGTGCCAATGTGTTTTCTGATGTCTTTACTGTTTATTCTGCTAAACGATTTCCAGGAATGGAAGGTAAAGTTTTAGTTCAATGAGGCCTAAATTAGTAGAATCCACCTTCCTTTCTCGGTCATTTGCCGATCAGGGTTTAAAGATCCGCATTAGGAAAGAATTGCGTGTGAGGTTTTCTTTCTTCGTTGACTGATTATGTAATATTCTGTTAGGAGGTTATCAAAACGACGAGATCGAATCACCCCTTATAACAACTCTGTCGTAGAAGAAGATCGTACTGAGGGCAAGAAAGTTAGACTATTGGAAAAGCCTCTTCCTATTAATGAGAATTCCGTTCGACTTCCCCTGCCATCTCTGTTCTACGGAAATGGCGATGAAGATGACCCTCAAAAGGCCAGACGTCTACACTTGCCGCTTCCTACACCTTCTGGATTTCTACCTCCCACTACTTCCACGGCTTCCCCGGGATTTATCCCACAATTACAACCGCCTTTGTTTCCCTATGTAACTCCGCAATCCTCGCACTGCACGACTTTAACAGGGCTTTATTCTGCCAAGACTCCTGGTGAAAATCGTCAAGGCTCCTATTTCCCCCCGTTCTCAGAACCAACTCCAAAGACCATTTTGAGTGCACCTCGAAGCAGTTCAGCTTCCAATGATTGGCGCACTTTTTATGAGAGTCGAGAATTATACCAATCTTGATTATTAGGACACGTGTGTATGTATATTACCCTCGTAATTTATTAATAACTGTAACCTGTTTGCTGTTTGTTAAAGTGACTTTCCCATGAATTTCCTCTTTTGAAAACTCATCCACCATTTACTGGGCTTTCCATCCTGAGAGTTATTGAATAAAACGGTGACTAATCTGCTCGCTGTTTCTTGTCTTAACTGAGTCAGATACTGTTTAAGCAAATCTACCACCACCATCAGCACACACTGATAATAAATCTTTTTACCAACTTCTGCTTTCTCGGGTGGAGCATATATCGCAGTTAAATTAAAGCCTGGTTCGCCTGGAATCTTGAACTCTAGCGCCCCAGTTTGCAACAACTTTGTGGCTACATCCTGGTTACTCGCCTGTTTCTGACCCAACAGTTGCAAATATTCTTGGATACAAAGGGTGACATAAATCATCAACCGATCTCCCGGTGATTGAATCTCAAAGTTTCGAAAAAAGCAATTGGCCCTGAAATATCGAAAGGCTTCCTCAACCACATCAGCCTTTCCTTCCTCCATGAACACTGTGGGTGGATTGGGTGTAAGAAGAGTGAAGGACTGGTTCACCTACTGGAATTAATAGGACCTCGGAATTTCGTCTGGAATGGCAATAAACTGAACCCGCCCAGTTGTTTGTAGTTTTCTCCCCCAGTCGTCCAGTGAGAATGATAAGCCTTTCAATTATTCCTTAGTCGCTCTTAGTAATTGAAAAATGCATACAGGCATTGTTGATGGGGTTTTTTTGGTTGAACTTTCCCTTCACGTGATATGCCAATTTTGAAAATGACCAAGAGAAAAAACCCTATTGATGAGGATGAATTAACACCGCCGATTTATTATGTAGAAAATGGTACCATTCAACCAACGCGTGCTAATAATGCTCAAGATTTGAGAAAGGTCAAGCCATATTGGTATCAATATCGGACATTTAGTAAGGAACGTTGGTTTGGGAAAACATTGTTGAATGTATTATGCACCGAATTTCGTGACCGCGATCGAGAATATTACGTAAGAGGTTTTTCACCGGTGGTTATTGGTAAAGGCCAAAAAAGGTAAAAGCAATTGAGGAGGGAAGAATAAGACTATTTCACCCAAACAAGCCCACCGAAACCTTGACGCTAGGCCAAAGTGGTGAACGAGTAATTAGGAATGGACAAGTATTGACACATCGTGTTCATCGACATGAACCACCAGTTTCTTCCAAGTCTAGTCAGATTATTTACCGAGATGAGGAGATTTTGGTGGTGGATAAACCTGGTAGCATTCCTGTACATCCCAGTGGGAGATATCATTTTAACAGCTTGTTGAATATCCTTAAAGCCGAGAATGAAGACTTGAAAAACGTTACTTTATACAGTGAGTTGTGCGAAGGAAATAACCAAGAAAATTAGATTTAAACAGGTTGGACAGGTTAACCTCTGGCGTTGTTATTTTCGCCCTGAAGCAAAAGAAGGCGCAAGAATTGGAAAACTTGCTGAGGTCATCAAAAGTTCGCAAAAAATACCTCGCCAAAGTAAAGGGAGAATTTTCTCCTTCCGAGTAAGCCCTTATTTGGCCAAACTGACAAAGGTTGTGAAACACAAGATTAGTGGTTTGTAAGGCAAAGATCAAAACAGTCTCTCATAAATTGGGCTTAAATTTGGTGGACGAAGTGAATGGAAAGGATTGTGAGACAGAGTTTCAACGCTTATACTTTGATGGAACTTGTAGTTTAGTCCAATGTACTCCCCCCCGCCTTTGCTCTTATTAAATAATCGGCAAGGTTTTCCCAAGACTGGAAGAACTCATCAAATCCGCGTTCATTTGGCATATTTGGGGCATCCCATTGTCGATGATCCACTTTATGCGCGTGACGACATAGGAAATGCGGCTTGCAGTGTCAGCCATGACGGAGAGGAAGAAATAGTCAAGAATCTCCTTGCTAATGACACCAAAGAAGGGAAATGCGATGAATGTGAGCAAGATTTATTGCCAGATCCTGCGCAACAAAGTATTTGTTTGCACGCAGAGTCCTATGAACTATATTTTGAAGATGGTCGTTGCTTGGAATTCCACACTCCACAACTTCCATCCTGGGCAGATCAGGTTGTATCTTCGGACTCATCGCTTTCATAGGAAGAGTTGTAAATGCTTACTTTGGTTAAGAGTTCATATTCGTCTCTACATTGAACGTGGTTTCGTGTTTTTACCACTGGTGATACTTTTTTCCAAATTTTCCCGTGTTCCTGTACTCCCTTCCAAAGTCTTTCTATTTCCTCCAAACTCCAATCGCCATGGTTGACGTTGGGATCTACATTGCGAAAGTAGTAGAAATAGGTGGACATTCGCGTCCGACCGCTGAGTTGTTTTGCAATTTCACGCCAAAGTGTGGGTTCTCTGGATTTTTCCACCAACTCCTTCAATTTAAGCTTTTCTCCCTCTGTCCAGACACGGGATTTGACGCGGCCACCATCGACTCTCAAAGCCTTGCCAGCATTCCAAGAATCCTCCAAATAGTTGGCCCTACGATAACATTGAATCTCAGTCTTGGTCCCAACTATATCAGCAATCTTCTTCCAACGGCTTCCGTGAAATTCAACGGTAGCAGAGAGCTGGGCACTGACATGTTTGATGGCTTCGACGAGTCGTTTATCTTCTTCCCCAGTCCAAAAACGCGTAAATATCTTTGACTCTGCCTCCGATGACATTCTGTTCTGCAGGAGAATCCATCTGTACCGAATGCTTAATATTTCGCGAGGATAAGGCATCTCTGCCCGGACCAGCTCCGGGTCAAATCTTCCGTGCTTTTCCACAGATTTCAAAATACACTCATCTTCCTTCTTGCTAAAGCGACCACGCTTAAATTTCCCCTTATCCATAATCCTTGAATAGCGAAAGCGACATTGTACGGCATTTCGACGAGGCAGTAGTGTGGCAATTCGGCTAAAATCTTCACCGAATTGTTTGATCCCTTCTAGCAGGATTCTTTCTTCATCCTTGGACCAGGTTCCCCTCTCCAAGTCGGGATTCAAAGTATTCAAATACCTTATCCTGCAACCACCGGAGTTTCGACCATTCCCTACGGTCAAAGCTGCGAGGGACCATTCCCGGGGGCCATATTTCTGGATGTGACTTATCAGGGCTTTATCCTCAAGCTCAGTCCAAAGCCGATAAGGTCTTTCATATTTAAAGGTGACGTTTTTGGGACGAGGTATAACAGCGGAAGAATAAGCAAGAGGCACTGAGAACTGTTTGGAAGGCCGTGCAACTAGGAAAAGGAGATGCGGCCGATAGAGTGAAAACATGCGCCACCAACGAACGGGTTAGATTCACACACAAAGTTGAAAAAAACAAGGGTTATAAAAGGAGGTTCGTTATTAAGCACAGACATGAAAAAACCACATAATATGCAATCGCATTATTTTGACTTTGGGGATACATTCTAATCCCGATTCGCAGATAAGCCCATGTTCAAAATCACAGCGTTCGCCACGTCCAACGGGTTTTACACAGGTTCCCAACATGCTTCCTTTAAGAAGGCAGGTTAAACCTTCTCGACATAACGGACCATCAGGAAGAATGTAGTTGCACCATTCACCTTCGTTGTTGTACTGCATTTCCTGCATTTCCTGACCTGCCACCATGGAGGAGAGAAGGAGAGACAAGAGAAACCAAGTGTTCATAAAGGGGGGGAATCTATCAACTCTGCTTAATTAGAGGTTAAAAAAAAGCCACCTTTTTCGTTATTTCTAAAATCACGTTTTTTGTGTGTGTTGGAAAGGAGAGGTGTTGCACTTTTTTACACACACACCTCACCTCACCTCTCCCAAATACAACAAACAACCAACCACTACAAATAGAATGATGAACTTTTCTTCACTACTTTTGCTTACTTTATTAACTTCCTTCTCTCTTATAAGCGCAAACAACTATATGGAACAAGGCGTAGACCTGGTCAAGAAAGTCTATGCTACTCGCGAGGCGTGTTGGTTGGGTTCTCACGACAGAGGCGTTGGTATTCCTCCCGATTGTCCCTCCCATTTGGAATACGATGCCGGATTGTGCTACAAAAGATGTCCCGAGGGCTACCTTGGCGTAGGCCCCATGTGTTGGGTCAAGGAAATGTCTTATGGGAGAGGAGCAGGCGAGATCATGAGTTATTGTGGAGAAGACAAGGTATATGATGCGGGTTTATGCTATCCACGTTGCGCCAGCGGATACAGAGGAATAGCCTTTTTGTGTTGGCGCAACTTTTGGGATTGGTACTCACGCGGTGTTGGAAAAATCGAAGCTCAATGCTACGACGATCAGGAACAGGATGGCTTGTTGTGCTATCCCAAATGCCGAGATGGGTTCCACGGAATTGGCCCAGTTTGCTGGAATGACAATGATAGCTTTGGAAGAGGCGTCGGAGTTCTGCCCAGCGCTTGTGACAATGGTCGCACGTTCCATCATGGACTGTGCTACAAGGAATGCCCTGGCAACAACGAAGGAATCCTCCATTTGTGCTGGGGAACCACTTGTTTTCGCAAATACCCATACCGCTGCGGCCTTCTTTGCATGAAGAACAAACAGGAATGCGAGTACATGATAGCAGAAATGACCTTGAAAGGACTGACCGTTCCTTTGGCCATCCTAACTAAGCAGATCCCAGCGGCAGTGTTGGCATTTGGCACGATTTTGAACAATTTAAGGCATTGGAGAAGCTGTTTATCCATAATAGAATGACCGTCACTTTTCATCCGTAACCACTTGTCCCAAATCCACCATAGAAAACCGTCGAAATTCATCTTTTCACGCATTAATTAATTATTAGGTCAATTAGTGATAATTTAGGAGGAGAAATACCTTCTGCTTGTACGAGTGTTACATCCCTTCGTTCCACCAACAGGTAAACTTCTCTCTTGTCATCCCTTCTAGCCAGCACCCAATGTCCACACTCGGTGAGTCTGGCGCATAGTTCTCTCGTCTCGGGACGTCTACACGGGAATTAATAAAAATCCCGCCACTTGATAAGAAACAATTGAAAATCCGCATGAAATTTCATCAAACAACGCATCAAATCACTCTTTGGCCTTCTACGTCTAAGCGTGCTCTGAACCGCCAAGGTGCGCAAGTCAATATGAACAAAGCGATATAATGCTAATCGTTCATCCCTAATCCCCCCACACAAATCCCACAATTTTTACATTCTTCCTAATTGAATATTAAGAAACCTGGTTCTTGCAATCCAACCACGCTCTGAGGTGATTTGAGCAATGAGGTTTTCACACTCTGGTCGTAAATGTTCATACATCTCTCGACTGGTCAGCTCCATCATCTCCTCTTCCTCCTCTCCCGCATCCAACAATACCGCCACCATCAAATGTACGTGGAACTGGCTATAAGGCATGAGTTGATTAAGCATCACGCATTTACACTAACCTGGTCAATAACACCATTCTCTTAGCTTCTACGCCCACATGCACAAACACTGCTTCGGTGGTTTTTACATCGTATGGTGTCGAGTGGCGATGAAGACCATTCAACAAACTGCTCTGTTCTGAAGCTGCTGGAGTAGCAAATCTCGTAGAACCTTCTTCAATCGGTGCTTCATCCAACCGTCCATACTCCATCAAAGCTGGTGTAGTCGCTCTTGAAGGAAATCCACTGCTGGTAGCGCTGTCTGAGGGAACTCCAATCACTTGAAACAACGTTCTTAGCGAAAAGCTCCGCTCTCTCTTTTCCTCCTGCACTTTTGGTTTAATAACGGAAGAGGGGAGTACGGGAGGAAGGTTGGATTTTTCCTTTTCTTGTTTCTGCTTCAGCCATAACCACATCGCTCTCCGATCATCCATATCAGCACAGTCAGAGTACACCAACTTTCCTCGCCAAAGAATCCAGGAAGCCCGGTATTCCCCGTACCTTCCTGGCAGCTCAGAAATCATCGACTGCGCCATCTGCTGGGCTGTACGAGAAATCGGCAACATCCGAATTCCTAAACGAGTTCAGACCCACCTCACTTGGGGAAAAACTACCATTAAGAGATGTGTGAATATCAGGCTCTCCAAAATTCCAAGTGTAAATGTGCGACTCAAAGTACGACATTAATTGTTGTCGAAGTTGCGTTACTTGTCCAGCCTTTATCAAGGTAGTTACCTTGCCATGCCACAACTATCGCTCACAGTAATTAACAACCCCCCAAAAAAGGATGAACTTGCCCGATAACCACGATAGGCATTCCATACTACCGCACGAGCTGCCAAGTCCATCTCGGCAGTTTCAGCATGGTACATGAGCTCCAACTTGCCGGGATCTTGACGAAAGGTCCGAGCAGTGTATCCCAAGGCTACGTTCTTTCACCCATCCCCGCCCAAGCTAAACATTACCCCGATGCTTTAAAAGTTACAGCCAAAAAGAAAACGTCGGGTTCCACTTCCAACTGAAGCTGACAAAAGCGCTGCGATCTCACCACGTCAAAGCCAGACGCATTACTAAAGGCTCTAACCACGCCCAGGCACATTGAGATTTTCTTGCAAAAGGTATACCCCGAGAGTTGCGCCATGGCTTGGGCCAGTCCCACATGTCGTAACCGATGACCCATGTCGGCCAAACCAGCATCGATCAAGGCAGGATGATGCCAGAAATAAAGCAGCTGATTCGGTTGCGCATCTTCGGCCACAGCCAACGGAGGATGGTAAATGTAGAAGAACGCCAGCTCGGGTGCATGGTATCCCTCAGACGGCGGCTGTAGCGTTACCGGTGAAACAGTGGTGGTGGTGGTGGTGGTGGTGGCGGCAATGGCAGGACGATTAGTAGCAGCAGCAGAACCATCCATCATCATCTGCAGTGGAATCAGGTGATATTAACAACAACACACGTGCAAGGCTTTTTCCACCAACCTGTAACACGTGGGAAAAATGGCAACCATGGGACTCC
>QZWR01000437.1:0-13251 GCA_004114325.1 Zoophagus insidians | reverse complement strand
AACTGTTCCCTTTACTTGCTCAAAGGATTAAAGATAACACTACTTACTCTGCGGCTCAACTTGTCAAAGAGATAAAGAGAGAATATAAAATAGACTTCAGCTATAGTGCCTGCTACGCTGCGAAACAGAATGTACTTGTAATCGGGCTTATAGCTTGATTATCTCAATAACTGATTGTGAAGGTATGGAACTTCGTAAGTTCCATGGGTGACGTCAACGCTATTGGCTTCTGAATTATAATCACTCGTATTGTGATGTCAGGCTAAAAGCCTGAGGGGAACCTTTTCTGACTTATGTGAGGGGGAAGGGAGGACCGAAGTGGTATTAACCACTCAGGAGGAGAGTAAGAGGAGGAGGGAGAAGAGATTTCACACAAGAAGTTAGGGGGAAAAGATTATTTATTCAAAAGTGAGAGGAGATGGAGGGAATTTATGCCAAACCCCCATCAACTCTCCATCCAATCATCAACACGCACCACGTCACCTTCCATCACATGATCGACTTTCCATTCCAATGTTCCAATATTCCATCTCCCAATCACATGTCCATTCAGAATAAATCCAATTTAATATTAAATAAATCTTCTATTATTTAATATTATTCCATATCACTTCAACAAATTATTTTCCTGACAGTGATATTTTTAATAAAGATAACTTTTCTTTTTCCCTTTTGTAAACTGTACTTTAACCTTAATTTACTCTCACCCGATCCATCTCTCTTAAAGCACGTTTACAGTACTTGCCCTGATCAATGGTGAGTCTCCGGCAAATTTTACACTTCTTCGAAAATTCCTACTTTTGTTGACGGAGAAGAACTCAGGCACTATTGTTCAAGTAGAGGAAATCGAAGGGACTTTTCGAAGGGCTTTTTTTGCCACCTCCTCAAGCATCAATTCGCTGAGATACCTTCGACCACTGATTGGGTTGGACGGGACACATATGAGGTCAGAGTTTAAGGGTATTTTGCTTTGTGCCGTTGGAATTGACGCCCTTGATTCACTTGTACCATTGTGCTACGCATGGGTCTCCATTGAAGATGAAAACAACTGGGTATGGTTTTTAAGATGCTTCAAAGTTGCATTCAGACATAGTCTACCTGATGACAATAAGGTCACCATTCTTTCAGGTAAGCAGAAAGGGGTAATAAATGCAGTGGGCGAACATTTCCCTCAAGCAGCCCATAGGCTCTGTGTGAAGCATTTATTGGAGAACTTAAAGAGGCAAATTAATTAACAAGTTGTGAATTCACTGCTATGGAAGCTGGCGGCCTCTAAAAGCCCAGCTGATTACAATGAAACAATGAATCAGATAAGTCAAATTTCAGAGAAAGCAGCAGAATATTTGGCTAGCGTTGACAAGCGAGACTTTGTGGATGCTTTTTTTGCTGGAAAAAGATTTGGTCATTATACTTCTAATATCTCTGAATCGTTAAATTCAAGAATTAGACCAGAGAGGGACCAATTGCCATTTCAAGCATTTCAGGCAATAGTGCGCAAAGACGCAGAACTGTTCCAGGAGAAGCGGGGAAAATTACGCAGGTTCAATGATTTAACGATTCATCCTACACTCTCAAAAAGATGCCGTGAATATTTAGTATGTTCTCGTCAGAATTACCAGATATTCCGTACTGGCGAGTCGATATTTGAATTGGTTTCTCTGCAAAGAAACCACGTTGTTAATTTGGAGACCAAAAAATGCACTTGCTTGCATTTCCAAGATAATCTTTTCCCGTGTATTCATGCAACCATGGCGATATTTGATTCTGGACTAGAGTTCCAGGATTTTATTTCACCACTTTATACAATGGACTCACTGAGAAGAACGTATTTTGGAGAAACAACGATGGTTTCCACCGCCGATATGGAAGAGTTGAAAATACCTCTGATCGAACCCCCGGTGGTCCATAGGAGGCCATGCAGACCAAAAAAAGAAGAATACGCAGTTCCGTTGAAGAAGAAAAGAGAGAGTTGAAATGTCCTAAATGTGTGGTTATTGGTCATAATAAAAGGACATGTCGTGATTAAGACAGTTATCAATTATTGCCTCAGAGTAGCCCTCTAAATTTTGTGGCAATATTATGAATTTCAACAAACTTCGTGGCGATTTTATGAATTTTCCCTAAAACTTTTTGACGGGTGAAAAAAAATGACAAAACTTTTTGAATGGACGTTAAAAATTATTGCAAAACACTGTAATACTGTTATCTCTCATCTCTATTACACTTCTATTCAGTCTGACTGATACAATTGAGGCTGCACCCAGTTGCTGGGTTTATTATTGTAACTATTATGAGTGCTATTGGCGTAACTTTTGCGGTGGAAGTCTGGCCGCTTCTGTATCCAGTACCTCTTCTGCTGCTTAAGCAAATGTAGTTGGCAAATGAACATCCCAATTGCTGTTATTTCAGCGAGTAATGAACCCACTTTTTAAAAAATAATGAGTGGTTTTTTTTCGATTTCCAAATTCCACGTGACTTGCTCAATACCCATGACCACCACCACCACTTCAGCAACACCAGCAACACAAGTAGCAACACAGGCAGCGACCCAGGCTACACAGGAGGAAATGGAAAACGCCAGGCTTCCTCTGGCCTGGCGTGATCAATGTGCTCACCTATTGATCCCATTGAGGAGATGTCGCGTGGATGAACTTTACATGCCGTGGAAATGCCAACAAGAACGCCATGCTTATGAGAAATGTCAATATGAAGAGTAGGTTTTTTCCTCCTTGATGTCTATTTACATGCACGCACTTACATACCCGCACTCACACTCACACGCACTCACACTCACACGCACTCACTTATGCGCACGAGGGATTAGTTTTAAGCGAAGAATGAAGAAATTGGAAAAATCAAAGAAACAAGATTAACTTTATATAAACCAACTCCTCTATTCGTGTTTGGGGAATTTGCCCAAATCTTCAAATCCCATTTCATCTTCTTCACCCTCGCCTCCTCCCGCCACACCTCCTCCCACCACACCTCCTCCCGCCACGCCAGCCACACCTCCCACGCCGGCCACACCTCCGACACCCGCTGAAGAACCACTACTAGTGGGGAGAATCGGCAACAACTTTCCTCCAAAAGCAAGGTCAAAATCCATCTTGGCTTTGCTTGGAATTCCTCGCTCCGATTTAGGCAAATCCGCCTCTAATTCCTCCAACGAAGGAAATGCAGCCATTGCACTTTTAATGTTTCCCTGAGAAGCCGCAGTGGCTGTGGTGATGGTAGTAGTGGTGGCCAAGGTTGGAAGGGCAAATTCAAAATCATCCTCAAAACCTTCTTCTTCTTCCTCCTCCTCTTCTTCTTCCTGTTTGACTATGGCGTTGGTCTCTCCAAGATCTGCAAAAACCTTTTCAAAATCATTAAAACTGCTGCTGGTGTTTGTGCTAGTCGCCGTAGACACCGCTGCTAAAGCAATACCAGCAGAAGTGGCAGGTGCGTTAGTAGTAGGCGCGTTAGTAGCAGGTGCGGGAGTAGGGACAGTCGTGGCAAAGGGATTAAAAGTCATTGGCTTCAAACTAGCCATACGCATCTTGATATCCTCGGTAGTCTTGGAATCATTAGAAGTAGGAGCAGCAGCAGCAGGAGGAGGATTGTTATTCTTTGAAAAGAAACTAGCAAAGTTGATAGAACGAGAAGTTGTTGGTGAAGTAGAAGCAGAAGCAGTAGCAGTAGTAGCAGTAGTGGTGTTGTTGCTGTTGTTGGTGAAGGTGGTCATCTTTTCAACACGCTCTCTTTCTGCAGCAACCATGGCACTTTGCAATCGAACCTGCTTCTCCAGCTGTACATTTTCTTGTTTCTTTGCAGTGGTGCCAACAGTCGCCTGCTTTAAGCGTTCTTTCAATAATTTGCTCTCAGTTAAATCCGCCTCTCTTTTTTGCAAAAGTCGCGATCGCTCTTCTTCCAGTCCCATCAACTCCTTCTCCAACTTTTGCATCTCTTCTCTCTCTCCATCCACCGTTGCCTTAGTTTGTTCATACGCTTCTTGAGCTTGTTTGAATAGTTTGAGCTCCAAATCATATTGCGACTTGGCCTGGGCTAGCCTAATGTTCAAGTCTCGTTGTTGCAAGATCAAACTTTGTCGTTCTGCTTCAATTTGCTCGCGTTGCATCTTCATTTGTTGGTTTTGCTTTTGTTGTTCCAAAATAGTACTTTGTAGCTTTTGTATCTCGGCAACCTTGGCATCTGTAGAGCTTGTAGCAGTGGGAATGGTTCTACTAGCAGATGAAGGACTATCAGAAGCAACCCCAAACAGATCTGCAGGCAGGCTATCCGTGGCAGATTTGACAGACCTAGCAGATGACTCTGCCACATCGGTAGATTTAGGAGTGGTATCAAAAAGGTCTATAAACGAATCCTTTGCTGGTACTGCAGTTTGTGCCTTGGGAAGATTAGGATTTAACAAGTCACTCCCACTGTTATGCGGAGTATTTCCCCATTCTAGTAAATCAGTTGAAGGTCGCACAGGATCTACACCCAGCATAAGCGCACTCTCGAAAGAGCACCCAAGCAAGAAATTAACAACTGGGAAAAACTCAAGGGTTACGTTTTACAGAGGTTACAGGGCCCACAGTGCCAGTAGTGGCAGATTCTTCAGGAATGGCAAAGATTGACGAAAAACGCGATTCCATCTGAGAATGCTTGGTAGTAGTAGTCGTCATCGTAGGTCTTGAAGAGGGAGGGACCAGAGTTGGCGGTAGAGAAGAAGAAGGAGGAGGAGTACCAGCCAAAGCTTTATAAATCAGATGCATAGCCACGGCGAATTCTTCTGAAGATAAATAAGCACCCTTGTTGATGTTAGAAATGTGACTAATTCCCATAAACGGGTTAATTCGCACCAAAATCTTACGCAATCTGATTAATGTCTCGATCGGCCAATCCAGAAAGACGAAAGAATTGAGCTGCTTGATCCACTACGAGGACACATGCACATTACGTAAGCAACACATGTACAATAATTAAAAGAGATACCTGAAACTTGACCAGTACGTAGGACGTCTAATTGTTCAAAAAACCGATCATAACGACCTTTTTCTTCAGCACTTACATCCCATTCTACCTCCTTTTCAGTCTTTGTAGCAGCAAATGCCGATGCCAAATCTACTGCACCCCCACCACCACCACCAGAGACCGAAGCAGGGAGAGGAGGAGTGGGAAGTGGTGGATGAATCCTTACGCTAGAAGTAGAAGGTGGATACTTGTTCAACGCAGGAGAAGAAGAAGAAGAAGAAGAAGAAGTGGTAATTTGGAAATAAGCCTTGGGAAGTAAATGTGGTAAACTTTGAACACTCCCTTCTTTCATTCTCCGGATTATATGCATCGCCACGGAGAATTCTTCCAAAGTCAAAGATCCCTTGTTGGTCTGATCACAAATCGACCATATATGCGCCAATGTTTCCACCGGGAGTCCTGATTGTAGCAAAGCAGCACGAGCGACGGATCCCTCGAGTTCGCCATTCTCAGGACCACAAGTTTGAAACAAATGCGCATACTTTTGCCCATCTTCGGGTGATATCAGATCCAATCCCTTGACTAGAGAAACTTCTCTTTCTATAAATGAAGGAGGCGGAGCAGGTTTCGGCGTAGTGGCAGAGGAAGTGGTGGAAGGAGTACGCGGTGGTTTGGGAGGCACAGGTCGACGACGTAGGCTTTCGGGATAAACGTCCTCAAGATATGGCAGAGGAGTATCTACACCATAAGTTACACACCGAGAAACTACCAGCTCTAAGGGAAGCCAGGGTTATTGGAAGAGTCGCCTGAGCAACGGCAATTAGCTTCAAGGCGACAAAGAATTGCTCTTTGGTGAGAAATCCCTGGTCATTGTAATCGGAAATCTCCCAGATTTTGCGTAGAACGGCGGAGGAAAGCTTCGATTTACCGAAAAAAGGAACAGCCTGCTCCCCCGTGACCACGCCAATTGATTCGGTATCAGCTTGTCTAAACAACTGGGTATAAACTTGTGCTTCTTCGGCCGAGAGGTGTAGCAAAGAGGCGGGACTTGACATGAGTCACGTGGGTCAAATGTCGATGTTTGCAGGACGGGTGCGGTAGAATCGTAGTCGTCACGTGGATCAGATCCTTACTCATTAATTGAGACCGTCACGTGGATCAGATTGACAAAACAGCAACATTCAACACCCCGGTCAGCCTCTGCCTCTCTTCTCTCTCTTTCGTCCTTTCTTTTATAATAATTAACGACATGGGCAAGAAGAAGACTAAAGCTGCTGCTAGTACTGAAGCCACGCCAACCAAAGAAGCTTCGACTGTGGAAGCCCCTGCCACGCCGACCAAGGCTATGCCGACCAAGGAGGCACCAGCGAAAGGAGAGAACGAGGGGAAAGACGGAAAGGGAGGCAAGAAGAAAAAAAACAAGAAGGCTGGTGGTGAGACTACCGAACCTACTGGCGAGACTGCTGCCGCTGCTGGAAAGAGAAAGAATGACACTGCTCAGCCCAAGCAGAAACCAGTAAAGAAGCCCAAAGTGGAACAGAAAAAGTCCCAACAAGAATCTGGTGACGAAGATGAGGAAGATGAGGAGGAAATTATAGAAGAAGATGAAGAAGATGACGAAGAAGAAGAAGAGGAAGAAGAAGAGAAACCTGCTGTTAAATCTAAGAAAGCGGGCAAAGCAAAGAAAGAAGAAGCAGATTATGAAGTAGCTCAAGTAGAGGCCAAAGATGACGTAGAGATGGAAGATGTAAAGTACAGCATTGTTGCACGAAACTTACCCTGGTCTTTTGACGATGAAGCCCTTTCCAGCTTCTTCAACAACGGAAAAGACGTTATTCGAACAAAGCTGGTGACTGACCGTGAAACTGGCCGTAGTCGTGGATTTGGCTTTGTTGATTTCTCCACCAAAGCATCCTTTGACGCAGCTCTTGCGCTTGATGGAACCACCGAAGAAGGGCGAGCGATTTCTGTCCAAGTCAGTGAACCAAACAACAAGGACGGCGGTGGTAAACGTGAGAGTTCTCCCAAATCAAAGACACTGTTTATTGGAAGTTTGAGCTTTGAATCCACCGAAGAAAGCATAAGAGCTGCGTTGGAAGAAGCTGAGGCACCTGCTCCTATCTCTGTCCGTGTGCCTACGCATCCCGACACCGGGAAGATCAAAGGAATCGCCTTTGTGGAGTTTGAGAGCATACAAGAAGCCGAACAAGCCAAGGACGTTATTTCCAGTATTGACGGAAGAACCGTTCGTGTCGACTTTGATGGTCCTCGAGGCGACCGAGGAGGCCGTGGTGGAGGACGCGGTGGTGTCTTGGGCGGAGGAGGTCGTGGTGGTGGAGGATTTGGTGGACGTGGAGGAGGAGGTCGTGGATTTGGGGGAGGACGTGGTGGAGGCGGTCGTGGAGGAGGCGGCCGTGGAGGAGGTGGTGGTTTCCGTGGGGGAAGAGGAGGTGGCGGATTCCGAGGAACCAAAACCAAATTTTAAAAAAGGTTGGGAAGAATAACAAAAACACTTTGCGCCACACTCCGCCCTTCTCTTTGTTCCAAATAGTTTGACTTGTAAAAACATGCAGCCGAGTATTACGAGAATCCAAGCTAAACTCCCCTGTCAAATTAGCGGTCTTATTCACGCTCATTTAAAGTCGATACTTCAAGGCCATGCCTATGTCCATCTACAAGAACCACTACGACATACGTGGAATGTGTTGAAACAAGCACTTGATGAATTTGGGTAATCCTTCTTCTTCTTCTTTCTTGTGTTGGTGGTGGTGGTGGTGTGGGAGTGTGGGGGAGAGAGATAACATGGAGTGAGATAGACCACAGGGAATAAGTCTTTCTTTCAATGGCGGCAAGGATTGTACCCTTTTATTGCATATTTATTTGGGCGCCTTACATGCCCATTCCAACCAACCTCCTCTCATCATTCCTGCCGTTTACATTGCACCAAAGAGAGGCGACAGTTTTGTGGAATTGGATGAATTTGTCGATTCTTGCGTTCAAACCTTTGGACTTGGACTTTGGCGCATTAGAAAAGACCTAAGACCGGGCCTGGAGTTGTATCGCGTAAAAGAACCCGATGTTAAGGCCGTATTAATGGGAAATCGAAGTGGAGATCCTCATTCCCGTACTCTCCCTTCCCATCTCTGTGTGTGGTTGCTTACGTAATGTCTGTGTGTGTGTGTGTAGATGATTTAAAGGATTTCCAAGAAACTGATGCTAATTGGCCGAAATTCATGCGAATCCATCCAATGCTGCATTGGGATTACCACCAGGTTTGGGATGCCATTAGAGCCTTAAATGTGCCCTTTTGCAGTCTTTACAAGGTCGGCTATACCAGTTTGGGCGCGCTTAGTAATACTCTGCCCAATCCCGCCTTGAAGGGAGAAAACGGTGACTATCGCCCTGCTTGGGAATTAAAAGATGCCTCAAAAGAGAGAGATGGTCGTTCTACCTCTTCCAGCATTGCTTCCACTACTACTTCCACTGCTACTTCCACTACTACTTCCACTACTACTACTACTACTTCCACTGCTACTACTGCTACTGCTGCTGTGACTAGTAATAATACTACTAATAGTACCGTGTCTAGTAAGTAGGATAAATGTTTGTGTATTAATCCTTTCCTTCTTCTTCTTCTCCATCACCATCACCATCATCTCCATCATCACCATCACCATCATCATCACCTTCGTCATCATCAGAGTTGGCAGATTCAGATGCTGCTAATTGTTCCTCTCCTTGTAGCGCAGGGTGTGCAGAAATAACACCCCTGGTTTCATGCGTCAACTTTTGCAGCAAAATTCCACCAGCAACTCCCACATTAATCGAATCCAACATGGTTAACCTGCTGGGATTGGTGCTAGGAATCGTCACATTATGCGTTAATAAGCGGTGAATACTCTTTCTAATGCCACTCCCTATTCACTCCCATTACGCAACTCCCATTACATAAAATACCTTCGTTTCCTATCACTAAAATAGTGGGACTGGGCTGTACTTGCAATGAACCAAAAGGAATCTTCTTTCCTCTACAAGCGCTAAACGTCGCTCCCAACACCTGCCATCCGCTATTACGCGATCTCTTCAAGAACTTCAAAATCTTGTTGGTAATAAACAGGTTTTCGCACATTTCCAAGGCTCCTGCACTGGCTCGAGAAGTAATTCCTGTTAATGGCGCACTTCCCTTGGTACACAACAAAATCCCATCAACGCCAAAATAATAAGCCGATCTATTTTCCCCCTTTCCCTGATTAGCCTCACTTTTACGCGTCTCCAGAAAGTGTAGAAAGGAAGGGAAAAAACCTTATTAATGAGCCCATGTTTTGTGGATCTTGGATTTGATCCAATGCCATCCAAACTGGTGGTCGATCTTGTGGTAACTTGAAGGAGACTAGTTCGGTAGGTGGTGTTATCGCGTAATATCTAACTGCTTCATCAGATCTTAATGACCAAGTAGTGGTGTACTTGTTTGCTTCAACCGCTGTCAACTGAGTAAGCTGCAAGGGTTCCAAGGGATCTACTTCCATCACTATTCCCTGTCTTTCTAGTATCGAGAAGGGAGGGGGAGAGATACTTGATGAGGCCGATTATCAGATAACAAGTTCAATTGCATCAAACTAATTGCATCAATTTCTATCTTTTGCGACTTTGCCACATTAATGATCGTGCGAAACAATTCTCTACCAATTATACCCCATCACCTCTAGTGCTATAGAAATATTACTTTTCTGTGGTAGTTTTAGGCGGTTCATCCCGAACGTATAATCGATGAATCTTTCTCTTTCCCAACTGCAGTGCTGGAAGTATCGAGTGGAAGCCATAGAGGTAGTTGACTTTTGGGATTATGGACTGCTTCCTATTACGTACTCAGCAATCGTACCAAGAGGGTAGTAACCTCTCAATCTTGGCCTTGGCTGAAGCTATGGAATCTCGCTTGGATTTGCCAAAGATTATTCGTGAAAGAAACATTCCCCTTTGTTCAGACAGCGCAGGGTCACCTGACAGGCGCATACTTTGATGTATGCTACTTTGGCAATTCGTGATGCTATTCACTTCTCTTTGGACCATTTCCTTTGGGACAATGCCCTCTTCCATGCCCGATCTCTCCTGGCGCTTTATCCTTCCGACGACTCCAAACATCTCCTAGCTCTCTGTTTCCATCGAATCCAGCGTCCTGAATTGGCCTTGGAGGTTTTAGCCGATACTACCACTCCTGCCTGTCTCTACCTCGCTGGAATCTGTGCTACCGAGTTGAAGAATTGGACTGGCGCTGTTGCCAAATTCAAAGCATTGTTGGAAAAACTCGATTCTCTTCCCATTTCTCAAAGATCATCCTTCATCGGTACCTTCTTTGTCCCAAGATTGCGGGCTGATTGAGGAGAGTAGATGAATCATCAGTTCGATTTTGCTTGGGAAAGGCGTTTATGAAGTTGAACCTTCGCCAGAGAGCCATACAAAACTTGCAAAAAGCTGTAGAGTTGAATCCTTTTCTTTGGACGGCCTATGAATTATTATGTAAATTAGGTATTGCGCTATTCTGCTAATGCTTATTAATGATGTTTATTAATGATGCTGATTGATAAAGGGGAAAACATTAACGCTTCTGAAATCTTTGAATCATCCCGGGCAGAATTTTACATCAAAAATTGGTTAACGAGCATTTCGCCAGATGATCATTTCGATGATTTGGAGTTGACTCCACCTCCTTTACTACCAAGGGCTTCTTATCAAGAGTTTCCTTCCTTGATGCTTTGGCATGCTGCTCATCGACCTCCTCCTCTCCCACACCATCCTCCCCCTCCTCCAGAACCTCCTCTCCCACAGCCAGAACCTCGGACTACTCAAAGTTCCATTCTAAAGTCCAAAAATGTCCTAAATATGAATGGGACTGGGCGACCGGTGGATAATAAAAAGAGAAAAGAGATAGAAAGGCGACCTTTGGACAGATATCAAGTTTTGAAGCCTCGTCTTAATGTAAAGTTTAGTGATGAAAAGCTTCCAAAGGTACAAACAATGGCAATGAAGCGACAAATGTTTACTCGATCTGTCCTTCATAACCAAAGCAACAATCAACCACATCATAAATCAATGATTGTATGCTTATTTCTTAATAATTGATGAAGTTTTATAGAATAGTGCTGAATTAAAGGATAAACCAAGAAAAGATAAAAAGGTATTTTATAGTTTAAGGAAAGGAGGGTAAAGAAAAAGGGTAGGAAGAAGTAGTAAGAGTTAGTCTTCGTAAACGCGGTTTACCATGGCTTCCAATGAGTCAACCTGATTTTCGATTAGCCCTTAGCAATTACATGCATTTGCTGGACTTGCTGGGTCATGCAGTTTCTTGTATTTGGAGATATCAGGGATCTTCAGCCTTGCAAGTTTGTCAAAACATTCCGTTGAAGCTACAAGAATCGCCCCTGGTATTGACGCTTAAAGCACGGGCTTATTATGAGGATCAAAATCCCGATGAAGCTATAAGGATGTTTCAGTTGGCCAGGAAGCGAGACAAGACCTATGTGCATAACTTTGAGGTATTAAGTGCTGTTTTATGGGAAAAGGGCAATGTTCGGGAAATGAACGTTTTTGCCTTTGACCTTCTCCGGTTTAACAAGGCAGACCCGGAAACCTGGTGTTTTATCGGACAGTTGAAAAACCTGGAGGGACATCAAGAACGTGCTCTTTTAGCCTTTCAACAAGCCTTGAAGCTTGAACCGGAATTTGCTCCAGCGCATAGCTTCCAAGGTCATCAGTATCTCTTGCAGCATCAATACGATTCTGCTGTTGAGCAATATCGGATGGCCCTAAAGTATGATCCCAGGCATTATCAATCTTGGTTAGTTTTTTCCTTTTGTTAGTCGGGGATTGAAGGGAGGAGAGAGTGGTAGGTTTAATTTGGGCTGTGTTTATGAAAAGAAGGAACAATGGAATCTTGCTGAATCACATTATAAAATGGCTTTGGAATTGAAAAAAGATCATAGTACCATTCACACGGCCTTGGGAAATGTACTCTCTCTCTCTCTCCTTTTCCCTCGATTACTAAGTAGGCGTGTGCTAGGTGTATGTGGCTAAGCGGAAATTGGACCTGGCATTGGAGTTTTACACCAAGGCGGTTGAACTTGACGGGGAAAATTACCATGCGCTTGATTGTAGATGCAAAATACTTGCCAGGTTGGGCCTGATTGAGGAAAGCTTTGAATCAGCCCAAGCCTTGATGGAACATTTTCCTTTGGAGAGTTCTGGCTTTAGAATGGCTGGTTGGTTATCTCGAAGGATGGAGGATGAGGAAGCAGCCAAGGGATATTTCCGTCAGGCCTATGAGTTGGATCCGTCCAAACGGCATGAAATCATGGGAGATTTGATGGCCCCGCCTGGAGAAGACCCCATTGGAGCAGAGGATGAGAGTTTATGGGAGGCGCATCTTTACAACAGGTCCAGAAGATTCCTCGCTTCTTCCCTTCCCATTGTTTTGTACGAAGATGCCGTGGATTCTGCTGCGGATTTGGACGACGAGGAGGAGGTGCGGAACTTTTTAGGAGGCGGGGGAAGTGAGGCAGAGGAAGAAGAAGGAGGAATGTATTAAATAAAATCCACTGTTTGATCCAAAAAAGGATCATCATTCAACAAATCCAATATTTTGTGCACTCTGATTGCCATGGGATCTTCCAACACTCTTGTCAGTAATAACACCAGCCTGGATTCCAATGGTTGTAGCCAGGGCCTGGTTTGGGCATTTCTAGCAAGATTTCTTAGCACCAATGAAGCGGTGATTTGAATTCCATCCTCTTCGGCCTCTTTGCCTGCCGTCGCCACTCCTTCCACTGCTGCGGTTATATCCGAAAGGTTGGGCCGTTTTACCCGAATTAGCATGGGATTCAGCGTGTGAGTTCGAATATGCGAAGAGATTTTACGCCAAGCTGCGGGTTTTTTAAACAACCTTCCGCAACCACGCCAATCACACCGATAACTATCCAACGAAGCTGTTAAATGGATCTGCTTTAAATGGCTATCCAGGCCCTGTGGATCCGTAATGGGAATATTGCAATTTCGCCACATACAGTAAGTAAGCATGGTTTCTTCTCCTCCTCCTCCTCTTGTTACAGTACCTCCTCCCATTGTAGCACCACCTCCCACCACTCCTGAACTACCAGTGCCAGGATCAATCCGTTTTAAGCCTCGAACCACTAATAATTGTTCGGCATCTGGTTGGGGTAAAAGTTCGGCTTGAGGAAAGGCCTGTTTGACCACATTGACAAACTCTGCAGGAGAAAGTTCCAAGGCCGTCATTGAAGTGGCGGT
>QZWR01000436.1:0-13295 GCA_004114325.1 Zoophagus insidians | reverse complement strand
TTTATTTCCAGCCAACCAATCGCCATCAACAATGACAGCGCCTTCAAGTATTTCTCTCCGATATAATTCATATAATTCATATAATGCCTACTTAACCTGTAACCGCTCTTTTAGCATTAAAATCAAGTAAGGAGGCTGTCACGTCAACGGAGCCAATAGTAACCGCCTCTTCCAGTAACACTTTTGAAGGTAGTTCCTATATTTTCTTGTATTATTACTGTGAACTGTGATTGTGCAAAACAGCGTTGGGAACCAGCCCAGTCACGACAAATGCGGTACCAGCAACCGTGACCAAAACTGCTGATGAAACAACGACGAAAATTGCCGTTCATCCTACAAGCACGGTTTCGAAATCTACGACGACAATGCAAATACCATCAGTTGACAAATCGACAGGATTTCCAATACCAGCCCTTTTCAGTGGCTCAGCTTTTCCAACCGTAACCGTCAATGATCTGTTAACCTGCCGTGCCATCCAGCCTGACAACCGAGCCCCCGATGCATCGAATGCGACGGCAGTTTATTTTGTTTTCTCCGTCGATCGCCTTCTCGATATCGACAATATTGCCGAAACCATTTCGGTATCAGCATCGGCCTATTTGCTGTGGGAAGTCAAGTCTTGTCCTAGTAATACAACCGCCGAGGATGCTTCCGATCAAGAACGTGTCATTGTAATGGACGCCTCTAAAGTTTGGCATCCAAAGGTGACAATAATAGCTTTTTTACAGTGCAATACGCAATTTCACTAGTTTGCTATTTTTTTCAAGATGCTGTTCGTCAACAGCTCCAACGATATCTACATGCAATCGCCAAACTATGGCAACGACGTTCAAATTGTGTATCTACCGACGGCTCCATTCCGAGATCTCTATTTCTATTGGACTCGAACTGGCATTTTCAACTCAAAATGCGAACTCGATTTGAGGCGATTTCGTACGTTTCCAACATTGCCTACTTTTTTTAAATAATAGACTTTCGCCATCATTCCCTGTAAAGCATTCGACAGTCAGACTTGTGATTTCACCTTCGTTTTAAAAGTAAGCTATTTTCGGGAATTTCAATTTTATTCTTCTTGTACAATTCCAACCTATAGGAGCCACTTGAATTCATGTATTTCGGGGGAATTTCGTTCAAAGCTGCCAAAGTTGGCGGTGTTCATAGCTTGTGGGTTCTTGGTGACAGCAGCCACGAAATCGGTGTCACCGAATCAAGTGTGTCGTACAATGCCGCATCGAGTTACGCTAAAATTCAGCTGCATTTCACCAGAAATCCCTATTATTACATCGCAAATTTGGTGGCTCCCTGTTTCGTTCTCATCATCATCGTCTTTTGTTCATTCCTGATGCCCCCTGAAAAAGTAAGATAGCCAACTTTGTTTTAAATTCGCTAACTACAGTTTGAACCTAATATTCAGCCTGATCGGCCTGTGGTCTGCGCTTCTTTGCTTCTCGCCTTGGTTCTAGCACAATCGGATGTTCTCAAGGAAGTTCCTCACACATCGCAGAGCTTGCTATTGACCGAATACATTCTCTGCCTGACTGGCATCACAGCCTTTGTTACCGCCTACGACATGGCCATGGTCTGGCTTGCAAGCAGTCTCCTGAAATACCGAATCGAATTATGTCATCTTTTCAAGTTCCGCGTTACCGCATCTCGCGCTTCGGACGTGGCAACATTTTTACTTGTTTTCGATTTCTTTTTAGCCATTCATCTTTATGTGGCGGTGTTGTTATTGTAATACAGACAACAATTAACCTCATCTCAATAATGATAATAATGTGGCTATTTTACCCATCTATTACGGCAGGCAGTTATATTTGTATAATAAATTCACTATTTTGTCGTCTTTCACGCGAGACTCGAGTAGCAGCTTTACCTCGTCAAAAAGCGTCATGGTTTTGATGTTTTTGATAAAATCAGTGCTCGAACTTGAACAAGGTTGGTTGCTCGAACTTGGTTTTAACAACAAACAACGTCTTGCCAACATTTCTTCCCAACATTTTAATAAATATTCATTTAGAGCCGTCTGTCTTTTTCAAACGGAAAGCCAGAATTTCAATAAAAGTCGCTGCTCGGTATTTTCACCTTGATTGTTTTTGATATGCTCCATTGCTTATTCTGGCACTCGCTTTAGCACAATTTATTTGCAACATGTAAGTAATAATGGATAGGGTGGGTGTTATTGTACAACTGATTAGCGATAATTTTCCTTACGACAGGTATACTTTTTTAAAGAAGCAAATCTGGAAATGTACTTGGAAGCGATAAGAAGCAATAGCAAACCATTTTTCCAACTTTTTCACCACATTACCGCGGTGCATGGGTTATCATCTACGCCAAACGCGTAACATCTTAGCAAAAAGCGATAACAGTGTTTTACGATTCGCCATCACCGCCCTCAGTTAATGGCAATAGGCGGCGCCGTCGTTCGAGACAGAAATAGATTCGACAATTGGATTGTGGATTTGAAGACAGCAATCTGGGTAGTTGGTACCGCCTCCAATCTATGGAAAATATTACAAATCAGATGATCAGATGATATTTATTAATTGGATAAAGCTTCTCACCTTCACATGTCCGGGAAAGCAATAGTTATTTATCATGAAGGCGCAATAGGCTGGAACAAACACACCATCGATGGTACCCTGGCACATCCAGACAGGCAGGTTCACTGTCGTAGTTGTTGTTGGCACTGTTGTCGTTTTCTTCATGCTCTTTTGAAAGGAGAAAAGACACAATTATTATTAAGATAGCCGTTTTGGGTAAGCTTCGCACCTGGTGACAGTGCTCTTCGTTGTCAAAAATGTCTTTTCCGAACTGGCTTTCTTCGCCTTGATTGCAGCCGGGTGGGTATCTCCCGCACCTGAAATTGGGCCGGTTTTCCTCGCCACTTTTGCAAGCGACGAAACGGTCAGATTGTTTGGACTAATGTGTAAGGGCGAATCTGTGACAATACTTCTAATTAAATCCCATTCTATTGTGTGACAGACCTGACTTTCAGCTGAATCAGTTGCACTTTGCAGGCTCGGTTGGCAGGCCCAACTTAAAGGTTTTGCTAAAACCATGAAGAACAAAGCTACTTGCAACATGTGATACATGACAATTTTGTCTTGGTGATATGTTTTAAGAAATAAATTGTCAACTGAAATTATACATTAAATATTATACTCACCTGAAGATAATTATTCTTCAATAAGCTTTTTTATGAGGGCGCAGACCTTTTTCGAGTCGCACGTCGCCCGCCTGTATATAATGCGTGCCCCTTCGTTTGCGTGCTCTTTCGTTGCGACTTGGTGTAAACTTAAACGGCAGTAGTGGCGTTGAAAACGCGTAAAATACATCAAGTCTGCAGGCGAAGAGGGCACCTAGCTTTTTTGTTACATTTTCTGGGCTGCTTGCTGTCAGTGAGAGACAGATGCAAGACAGAAGCAAGATGCAAAATGAAAGTACATTCGTCTACGTCGTTTATCAAACCGACGGCGGCGTTCCGTACGGCGCATTTTTTTCTGCTGCCTGTTACTACTGTTTCAGCTCCGTTGTCTAATATATTAAAGTTCGTTGATGCGATGTCGTAAAATGTAGCACAAGCGCATTTTTGAAGTTTAAATTTGAAACTCGGATTGTCTTTTTTACTGGCGCGTGTATGCGACATTAATTCGTGGTTTTGCTGGCCAACAAGTGTGGCAAAATTCTACCAAATCTACCATTAGTCATCAATCCCACATCCGCGTTTTCGAGTGACTGCGTTTCTGAGATCGAAGCCTAGAGTCTAAAGGCTACCTAGGAAAAAGTGTATTGTTCTAGAATTGACATTTTGCGCCCTCGAGCTCGTCCGGAAAAAGTCTTGTCTGATGTCGCCCACTCGGTATCTCAAATGCTAACATTTGTCTGAACATATTATCACGTATTGAGAGCACCAGCCATAATATACTGTTTACAGATAAAAAAGGCTTCAGTTTTCTAATATTCTGTCTTTTAACCTAATTTTAAGGTAAGTAGATCCTCCTGATGGTGTGTGGTGTTGGCGACCAGAATTTGTATGTTAAATAATTAAAAATTAAATGGCTATTTTCATGGACATCGTATCGGCGCTAAAGAGCAGAAATATCATTGAAAAGTTGGCAATATGCCGTGCTTTACATGAGTGGTCTCCATAGGACTAAAAATCACAAACAACATCGACGAAAAATATGTCCGAAAAGTAAAAATGACTACAAAATGAATCTAAATATATATGTAAACCATAACAATCGATTTCGATGTTTACATTTTTTTCAAGGCTAAAAAGATTTCTGTTTCTGCGATTCAACCTAACATTTTTATAATATTATCTAAGTTATCATCGCTTTCCAAAGAATATGGCGATAAACTTTTGCAGAGTTTCAGCGAACAGCCTGATTTGGTGGTTTTATCTTTACGCCGCGATGTTCTTTCAATCATCGCGATACGAAGCAGCAGCACAGTCGTGTGCTAACGTATTCGGAAGCACTTGTGGAGGAATCGGCTACACTGGCGTCACTTGCTGTCCTCTTGGAAGTAATTGCACCTATCAAAACGACTATTTCTGGCAGTGCCTTATTGACGCCAGCAACTGCACCAACGGCATTTTCTGGCAGTGTGGCGGGATTGGATGGACAGGGGAGACTTGCTGCCCTGAAGGCATGACGTGCTATATTTCGAATCCTTACTATGCCCAGTGCGTTCCGGACTATACGCTATCGAGCACTGTTGCACCCGAGACTTCAATAAGTGACAGCACAACCTCCCAAACGGCCACATCATCAGTTCAAACGACAGCCGAGAGTACATCTGCAACTTCTTCCAATGTTACAACAGCAAAACTGACAACAACTACTGTAAATTTGATTTCCTCTACTATAACCGCAGCTCAGACAACAAGTTTTCAGTCTTCATCTACTACTACAGCTGCATTGCCAACTAGTTCCAGTCCGCTAACGATGAGTTATACAGGTTTGAAGTTGAACCTCTATCCAATAATCCATCGATGTACTGTTTCGTTTTTCTTGAAGCCCCCAGTACTACTAGAACAGTGGTTTTGACAACGACTCAACCCTCGACAAGTAAGGGGTTTTGCTCGATTGAATACTTGTAAATTATTTGCTTGCCGTCACATCACAGCGAAATACGCATCAGTAACTACAGCAAAGACATCGACGACTACCACAGCAACGCAGGAGTCAATATCGTATATACCTGTTGATGGCATCTCAGGGTTCCCTATTCCGGCCCTTTTCAGTGGTTCAGCATTTCCAACTGTCACCGTTAACGATCTTTTGTCATGTCGCGCCATTCAGCCTGATAACCGAGCTCCCGACGCATCGAATGCGACCGCGATTTACGCCATCTTCTCCGTTGACCGCCTGCTCGACATTGACAACATTGCCCAGACAATTTCGATATCAGCATCAATGTATCTGCTTTGGGCTGTCGAATCTTGTCCCAGCAACACGACTGCTGAACAAGCCGACGACAAAGAACGTGTCATCGTAATGGATGTTTCCAAAGTTTGGCATCCCAAGGTAGAATAGCACATTCGTTCGCTTTAATTTCCTATTTCCAGCCCGGGTATTTTTTTCCCCACTCTGTCAGACAATGTTTGTCAACAGTACGGATGATATCTACATGCAGTCAAAAAGTTATGGCAACGACGTTCAAATTGTGTACCTCCCAACGAAGCCGTATCGAAAGCTGTACTTTTATTGGACCCAAGCTGGTATTTACAACGCTAAATGCGGTGATCTTGATCTCAGGAAGTTTCGTAAGTTGTTCTTGGTTCTCACCTTTGCAGCTGAAAAGTCACATCATTTTTCCTATTCGTCAAAAAGCTTTTGACAGCCAAACATGTGACTTCACGTTCGTCTTAAAAGTAAAAATTATAGGAACAAACACACGTTTAAAAGATTCAAATAAATTTATTTACAACGACCAGGAACCAACTGAATTCATGTACTTCGGCGGGAGTTCAGTAAGAGGAAGCCAAGTTGGTGTCCACAGTCAGTGGATTTCGGGTGGGAGCAGCACAGAAATTGGAGAAACTGCATCGACCGTTTCCTACAAAGGTGTTTCAAGCTATGTCAAAATTCGACTCCAGTACACTCGCAATCCGTACTATTTCATCACAAACTTGGTGGCACCGTGTTTTGTTCTCATCATCATTGTCTTCTGTTCCTTCTTAATGCCACCAGATAAGGTACGCGACTTATCATTGTTCTTAATCCTATCATAAATATTGTTATCACCCTAAGCCTGATCGGCCAGTTGTCTGCGGTTCTTTGCTGCTCGCCTTGGTTCTTGCCCAATCCGACGTTTTGAAGGAAGTTCCTCATACATCGCAAAGCATTTTGTTGACGGAATACATCCTCAGCCTGACTGGCATCACAGCACTTGTTACCATCTACGATTTGGCTATGGTCTGGTTAGCTAGTAGCGCATCGTTTCAACGAGAAATAAAACCGTTCGGCTTTATCGGCTCTGAATTTCGGCTAAAAGCCGCGCGTGCCTCGGATTTGGCCGCTTTTCTGCTTGCTTTCGATTCATTTCTTGCTATCCACCTTTCTGTTGTTGTTTTGTTATTCTAGAAAGCTGTTAAGTAAATGTCTTTGTGTAAATAATGTTGTGAAGGACAAGGTGATAAATATTTATAATAAAAAGCATAAAACTTTCTATTTGCGGTCTTGTGCCACTGAGTTCGTACTTTAATAAATAATTTCTCCGACATGTGATTTTTATTGCCCCGTTGTATTTGTTTACATTTTCATGGGTTTACGTTTTTTGACATCCGACGTCTCATATATAAACCTTGCCATGATGCATGAGGCTATTCCATATGCCGCCAATATGCCGTACCTCTTTGTACGGGTTTGTCTGGAATTTTGCGCCTTTCGTAAACAACGTCAGTGTGTAGTGCTGTAGTGTTTAGGACGAGTTCTGTCCGGGAGAAAAATTGATTCTCGCATCGCCCACCTAGCTTCTGAACCCAGCTTCTGAGTGCTTTATAGACACCAAACATAGCACGGATGCTATCTCCTAAGTACGACATAAGACACGGTAAAAATTGCGTGGTATTTTCAGGCATCATTCCCATAGGAATATTTATTGCAAACAACATCACTACACAGTATAATCATAACCGGTGAGTGACAAAAAAGCAGAACTTAGTGTTGCCAACCGTTAACTTGAAATACAAGACGTCTGTCATTTTCAGGAAAGGTGATGTTAGCTTTTTGAAAACGCTGATGTTGCGTGAGGAGGAATAGTGTACTGGTGCATTTACTTTATTGAACAGCACAATTTTAAGTTGTTGTAGAATGTGGTGGCTGCTTCTACTTATCCCTGCCATACACTTTCAAGGACGTTACGAAGTAGAAGCACAGTCGTGTGCCAACGTGTTCGGAAGCACGTGTGGTGGGTTAGGTTATACGGGGGTCACCTGCTGTCCCATTGGAAGTACTTGTACCTATCAAAATGACTATTATTGGCAGTGTCTTATCGACGCCACCAACTGCAGTAATGGAGTCTTCTGGCAGTGCGGTGGAATTGGTTTTACTGGCGATACCTGTTGCCCGATTGGCATGACGTGCGTTCCTTCAAGCCTTTACAATTCAAAATGCATCCCAGACTATGATCTATCAAGCACTGTTGCTGCACCTAGTGTGACATCGACGACTGGAAGCCTGCCTGTCTCATCTTCTATCACAACAGCACACACGACAACACTATCATCAACTTCATCTACAGTAATAACGTCGTCACCTGGCAATTCGTTGACGAATTCTGCTAGTACCTCAACGAGTAATGCATATTATCTTTATATATTTTTTATAAAATTAATTCTAATTCAAAATTTCATTCACATGTATTTCGAATTTCGCATTCGCACTCGTAGCTCAGCCAACTATCACTACAGAAACACACGAATCTACAAGGCCTGTCTACGTTTTGCCTGTAGACTGTGTATACTGTGTAGAACGCATGTCTGGATTTCCAATACCAGTTCTTTTTAGTGGCAATGCTTTTCCAACCGTTACCGTCAAAGATTTATTGCCATGCCGTGCCATCCAACCAGATAACCGAGCTCCAGACGCATCAAATTCGACAGCAATTTACGCCATCTTCTCCATTGACCGCCTGCTCGACATTGACAACATTGCCCAAACAATTTCGATATCAGCATCAATGTACCTACTTTGGGCTGTCGAATCTTGTCCCAGCAACATAACTGCCGAGCAAGCTGAAGACAAAGAACGCGTCATTGTTCTTGACGTTTCCAAAGTTTGGCACCCTAAGGTATCTGAGAGATACTCTCGAACTTGAACATTCAATCCGCGTTTTTCATTTCAGATAATTTTCCTAAATAGTACGGACGATATCTATTTGCAGTCAAAGAATTATGGTAATGACGTTCAAATTGTGTACCTCCCAACGAAGCCGTATCGAAAGTTGTATTTCTATTGGACCCAAGCTGGCATTTACCACGCTAAATGCGGCGATCTTGATCTCAGAAAGTTTCGTAAGTTTAACGGTTTTCCCAATGTTGGCTAGCGCTGAAAAACTGTTTTCATCTCACAGCTTTTGATAGCCAAACTTGTGATTTTACATTCGTCTTGAAGGTAAGAGCATTCAAGTATTATTCAAAATTTAGATTTTAATGTGTATAAAAAGTCAACAGGAACCGACAGAGTTCATGTATTTCGGTGACATTTCAGTCCAGACTAGCCAAGCAGGCGTTCACAGCCAATGGGTTTCGGGTGGAAGCAGCCATGAAATCGGCATCACCGAGTCAAGTGTTTCGTACTATGCCTTGTCGAGTTACGTCAAAATTCGACTCCACTACACTCGCAATCCGTACTATTTCATCACAAACTTGATAGCACCGTGTTTTGTTCTCATCATCATTGTCTTCTGTTCGTTCCTGATGCCACCAGATAAGGTAATTAAGTAAACGCCAGCTATTTTCTTCCCTATTATATTCTGTGTTTCCAAAAAACAGCCCGATCGGCCTGTTGTCTGTGGTTCTTTGCTGCTCGCCTTGGTTCTGGCCCAATCCGACGTTTTGAAGGAAGTTCCTCATACATCGCAAAGCATTTTGCTGACGGAATACATCCTTTGCTTGACTGGTATCACAGCACTGGTTACTGCATACGACATGGCCATGGTCTGGTTGGCTAGCTGCGCCGCTTTCCAACGCGAAGTAAAACCGTTTGGAGTTATCGGCTGTGAATTTGTGCTGAAAGCTGCACGTGCCTCGGATTTGGCCGCTTTTCTGCTTGTTTTCGATTCATTTATTGCCATCCACCTTTCTGTTGCAGTTTTGCTATTCTAAACACTGAAAACAGACAACTCTCGGTGGTGTACCTATCGTTAAAAGTTTAAAGGCCTAAAACTTAATTATACGCCCACTATACATTCAATAGTCATGTGCAGTTTTCAGTTCAAATTTTAATAAATAATGATTCATGTGGTACAGACTTTTTATTACCTAGCATTTTTTATTTGGTTAGATTTGTTTTTTTGCGTCAGATAATAATTGATTGCTCTTCGCGCCTTGCCTGGGAAGGTACACTCAACTTTTTATGACGTCAAGTACCGCAATTTTCGCAATTCATGTCACTCGGGAAAACTAACCGGACTTATTCAGGGCGCACGAATAATAAATCATATAAAAGCAAGCGTTTCCCCAAACGTTTGGCTGTCTCGCGGTTATTTTAATTTCCTATTTCATCATTTTATCATGATTTTCTTCCTTTTTATATTGCCAACGTTTGCTGGCTCGGTAGAGGCGATCAACTCGCCAACTGCCGCTACTAATATCATGTCCCTACCGATAAATTATCAAACAGCCTCCTATCTACCGACGGTGTCGTTCGATTTTGTGGATCAGGTTCCGCCTGGACTATCGTATACCACTTCTTTAGCCGCTGGTAACATTTCCACTGGCTACCAGCTGACGTCGGTTAGCAATTCTGTCCATCATCAAGGAGCCGCTGAATCTTCAGTTGTGAGTATAAATGTGATTGTCTGCAGCATATCCTCCAGTAAATAATGTTTACGTTTTACTTATTTAAGGTTTTAGATACAGCGGCAACCAACTTTCGAATCGAAATCCTCCTCGACGCAGCCTATTCTACTTCTGGAAATTGTGCATGGTTTGGGCTGTTGTTGGCAACAATCGATTCGTCTCCGACACTTGGTAAAAATTTGTAACACCTGCGTTCTGATGTGATTGCTATTTGAATTTTGAATAAAAATAATAATAAAATGACAGATACCAATAATGCCTTGAATAACTTCAAGGGCCTCGCGTTCTGGCATCAAATTTGTCCAAGTGGGGCCGTGTCTTTGTCAATTCAGCCCACTGAACTATCAACCCCCACCAGCCCATCGGATTTTACCAGTCTTCAAACTTGCAGTCAATGTTCGAACATCCTCACATCGACGGGCTCGGCAAACTATCGGATTGTATTTCAAGCAGTAAACGACAAACTATCGGTTGCCATGGTTCCAACAACAGGCTCACCTTTCCCAACAACCTGCTTCAGCTACGTCGACGTAACCGGACTGGCTGCCATGATAACCAGTGGCATGAAGATTATGCTTGTTGGCTTGGTAGGCGATTTGGCAACAATCACCGTTTCGAGCTTACACGCTTTCGCACTACAAGCCAATTCCGTTACAGGTTACCTGATTATTTCGTAATTATTTTGGTTTTCAGAAAATATTCATTTTCTCATTTTTGACAGACGGTTTTCATGTCCCGAACGAGTACATGCTGCCGTACCCACCACAGCTGTCGTCGTACACTTACGTATCGACGCACTCATTTGACACGTCGACCTTCACCGGCGTCATGTCAATAAATTGGTGGCAGTACAACAACTTTGCGAGGCTTAACAACATCATGGTGATTGGGACAAACCAAACCCTTACTGAATCGTTCATCTATTCGGCGGTAAAATCGAATTCTATTCCCTACCACGCTTATTTAAAATCTTTTCTGATTGAAGTCGTTGCCATCTACTGCATCGTCAACATGTTATCGCATCGAAATCGCTCTGGCATCGTCGGTTCTTTTGGCTCCAGCCTCTTCAACGGCTGGTTCCAGAATTTACCTGGCTATTGACCAGCAAAGTTATTTGACTTATTTCAGTAAGTGTTGACGTTCGTATTATATTGCAACTCGTCTCAGCAATTAGTTTTAAAATAGCAAACGTTGTCACGTTCGGGGCGCTGTATTCATTTCGAGGCCTGCTATTCGGATTCACGCTCTATGACACAAGTGCCGACATGTTTCTGCTCTACAGTTCAACCATTGTTTCCAACTACAACTTTGCGTCTAACAACATTCCGGCGTGTTCTCTTTGCCAGCTAACGCCAACCGATTTCGTCAACGGCATTCGATTAGCGATTCAAGTTTATAACGACTTGCTGACAGTAAAAATAAACTGTTCTCATATTTATTGCATATCGCTCATTTTCCATCATTTAGATTTCCATCTTTAAAGTTGGAACTGATTACCCGATGATTTGCTACAATAACGTTGATGTGACTGGTTTACAAACTCTGCTGACATTGGGCTCTAGCGTTTTGCAGCTGTCCCATTATAACGGCGTTTCCAACATTGCATACGCCCTTTATTCGGAAATGAATGTTTTCCAACTTGATCAAACAAGCTCGACTAGTAAGTGGCAGTGATCCATTGTAAAAATGTGTAGGAAATATTGTTGATATGCAGCTTCGACTTCGACACCCATATTATCAACCACCACCAGTACCACCAAATCCACAAGTACCTCGACCACCCCTTCAACAACTACCACTGCTACCACAACAACGCCTTCAACTACAATGTCAACGACTTCGACCTCAACATCAGCATCGACCAGCAGCCCAGCGCCAACAACCACCTCGAT
The DNA here is from genome assembly GCA_004114325.1 of Zoophagus insidians. Taxonomy (NCBI): domain Eukaryota; kingdom Fungi; phylum Zoopagomycota; class Zoopagomycetes; order Zoopagales; family Zoopagaceae; genus Zoophagus; species Zoophagus insidians. The sequence continues at coordinate 1,364 of QZWR01000436.1, read as the reverse complement.
TTCGTCGACATCAACCAGTAGTACCACCTTGACCTCGACATCTACATCGACAAGCACATCTACGCATTCAAGTTTGTGTTTAGTGCCTACTTTATTTAATTTTTAATTTTCCTTATTTACAGCATCAACGACCTCTGTTCCAACAACGAGCACTCCTGCGACTACCACCAGTTCCTCGACAACAATTAGTAAGTAGTGCGCCATGCTTTTTCCACATTCAGGTACCTATATGATTCTTGTTGTTATTAAAATTTCAACAGAATCCACTTCAACTTCAACGCAAACCACCAGCAAGTCGACCATTACCCCAACAGTTTCTATTACAAGCACAGTTTCTGAAACAACGACAACATCGACAACGACAACGTCACTGGAGCCTATGGCCGTGGCCACTGACAACGCTACTGGTTTTCCTTTGCCAAGTCTCTTCGCCGGAAACGCCTACCCCTTGCTTACCGTCAACGATTTGCTGTCATGTCGTGCCATTCAGCCGAAAAATCGGGCGCCTGATCCCCAAAATTCGACGGCGATCTATTTCACGATGACTGTCGACCGGTTGCTGCACATTGATAACGTCGCCGAGACTATTTCAATCTCGGCATCGGCCTATTTGATGTGGCAGGTAAACACGTGCCCGAGCGATACGACCGCCGAAAATGTAACCGAAAAGGAACGCGTCATCGTGCTTGATGTTTCCGAGGTGTGGCACCCGAAACTGCTGTTCCTGAACAGTTCCGACGACGTCTACATGCAATCGACCGATTACGGCAACGACGTTCAAATCTTATTCCTACCGGCACGGCCTTACCGCGATATTTTCTTCTATTGGACCCGTCTAGGCATTTTCAACGCTAAATGCGAGCTCAATTTGCGAACGTACCCATTCGACAAGCAGGCCTGCGATTTCACGTTCATGCTAAAAGAACCCGAAAATTTCATGCATTTTGCCGGCTCCTTCGTCAAGGTAAACAGCTTGCCGAGCAACGGTCAGTGGCTTTTAGACGCAAGTTCGTCCGAGATCAGTCGGGCGCCTTCTCTGGTGGCCCAAAACGCTTTCTCGAGCTACACAAAAATTCGTTTGAAATTTTCCCGCAATCCTTCGTATTTCTTTACAAACCTACTGGCACCTTGTTTCGTGTTGATCATCATCGTTTTTGGCAGTTTTTTAATGCCACCTGACAAGCCCGACCGGCCTGTTTTTGCGGTTTGTAAGGATATTAATTTTATTAAATTTATTGATTTTGTGTATATTCGCGCCTCACAGGTAACGCTGTTGTTGGCATTGATACTGACGCAGTCTGACGTGCTAAAGAGGTGCCTTGTGGTGCCTTGTGTATACAACATCATGTTTTGAACTGGTTACT
>QZWR01000435.1:0-11827 GCA_004114325.1 Zoophagus insidians | reverse complement strand
CGGCATCGAAATGACCATGGCAAACAACCATTTCAATTATTTTTGGCTGACGTATTATTTGCTGGATTTGATAAAAAACGCAAAGGATGCCCGCATTGTGAATGTTGCCAGCGATTCCCATTACAGCGCCAAAAAAATTGATGTCGAATCATTCTACCAAAAGAAAGGAAGATATTTTGTTTTGAGTGCTTATGAACAAAGCAAATTGGCAAATGTATTGTTCACCTATTCCTTGGCTGAAAAATTAAAACCGTTTAACATTACAGTCAATGCCTTGCACCCTGGTTTTGTCTATACACCTATCGGTACAAAAAACGGAAACAAACTATTCGGGGTTATTTGGAATTCATTTTCCAAACTATTTGCCTTGACCGTGGAGAAAGGAGCCAGCTCTCACGTTTACCTTGCAAGCTCCGACGAAGTAAAAAATGTAACGGCAAATTACTTCCATAATTGCAAAGCGAAAAAATCATCTCCCATATCCTACGATAAAAACGTACAACAACTATTGTGGGAAGAAAGTGAAAAGAAAAGCGGGTTCAAGTTTCTTTAACTTTTCCAAAGTTTAAAACTTTGGAAAAACTATAAAAAAGCAAAACCCGATGTCGTAATGACATCGGGTTTATTGTTTTCGTCGTAATGATACGATTACTTTTTTGCTGCTGCTTTTTTCGCCGGAGCTTTTTTCGCTACTGCTTTCTTAGCTGGAGCTTTCTTAGCTACTGCTTTTTTTGCTGGAGCTTTTTTTGCTACTGCTTTCTTAGCTGGAGCTTTTTTCGCTACTGCTTTTTTTGCTGGAGCTTTTTTTGCTACCGCTTTCTTAGCTGGAGCTTTTTTTGCTGCTGGCTTTGCGCTTGCTGTTTTCTTTGCCATTGTTTTTAAATTTTGTTTTTTGTTTCATTTTTAAACAGTTGAAACTTTTCTGTTGGAGCACTTTATTTTTTTTATGCAGATTGAAATCCTCCTTTAACTATTCTGCAATATAAAAGTAATACAATATTCATTTTATACAATACCTGAGTTATTCATAAATGTTGATAATTGTGGATAACGTAAAAATGGTTTTTTTATTCCAAAAAAGCAAGTCATTTTAATACGGTAAAAAAATGTGTTTGATTTTATATCGTGTGCTTGTTGCATGAAATATTTTTATGAATGTATTTTATGTCTTCTCAAACTATTAGTAAATGCTATGTGTTTGACAACATCATTAAAATAAGTTATGCGGTTGATTTTTTTGTTTCGTGTCTGTTTATGATCATGTATTTGATTTTTATTTTAAGAATTTTTATGAGGTTTTTACATCAACCGCTCTAAAGTATGCATCATAAAAACTGTGCATTCTTGTTTTGGTGGATAAAATAAACCACTTGAAACATTGAAAAATATAACTTTCTTGTTTGGTTTTTTTGTAAAAATCAGAAAACAAGAATTTGCAAAACCCGGCAATACAGCAATAAAATGTATGAAAAACGGATAAAAATTAACTCGCTTTCTTATAAAAGGCATCATACATTTTATTATCTTTCGTGTGAAATTTAATTCAGTGAATAAAAAATTCATCCTTCCCGTTTGCATTATCATAAGCATTTTTTTAAACGCGTGTTCTTCCTGTAATAAAGAAAAAGGCGATACATCAAAAGTTACCGGTAATGATATTAAAGACTCCTACAAGATGCTGCCAAGCGAACAACAAAATGTAATCGACGTTGTATATCGATGGAATGCAGCTCACGATAGTACCCATATCGACAGTCTCGAAAACTTTTATAACGACCCGGTTTTGTTTTTTAAAAAAAGAATTCCGCGTCAATCCGTCATTGCATCCAAAAGATATAAAATCAACCATGCAGATTCGTATCGCGAAAGAATCGTTGGCAGAATTGGAATTTATGCTTCCGATACGGGTGATTATAAATGCGAATTTTTAAAACTGGTGACGATAGATGGCAAACCAAACGTTTATCATTCTTATTTAATCTTTAAAAAACAGGCCGATAGTTCCTGGCACATTATTGTTGAAAGTGATAAGGAAGCTGATTTGAAACCCGAATTGGTATCATTGTTTGAAAAATTCCAGGAAAGCGAGAGTTTGTCGTCGGGCGATTTTAACGGCGATGGCACCAAAGAAGATTTGATTGTTTTAAAACCCGAACAGGATACGAGCGGAAAATATAAATCAACAGAAACAAAAATATCCTTTACCAATATGGATTTGCCCGAAATTGTGATACCAAATTGTGTGGGTGTAAATGTGTTGAATGAAAATGATGTGGATGGTGATGGCTCTGATGATTTTTCCGTAGTCATAAAAAAACCAGACGGGGAAGTGGGCGATGTTATACTCTATAGTTTTAAACGAGGTAAATGGCAGGAGTTGGCAAAATTCAAGGCACCGGATGATGAGGTTTTTGCTTCCCGCCAAAACCTGATTGAATTTGCCGGCAGTGGAAATATCAAAATCCGTACACAGGAAAAAACACCTGACAACAGGGATACGTTGGTAATTAAAACTATTTCCACCTGGTAATCTGATTTGAAAATGTGTCAATTTGAAGATTTGAAAATTGGCATTTAGATAAGTATTATTGTTCATCTTCAAATTAATTCATCTTCAAAATTTCAAATTAGCGCAGCGCATGTACATACCCAAACATTTCGAACAGAACGACCGCAAGAAAAGTATCGCATTTATGAATGCGTATAATTTTGCCATTGTCGTTTCTGCAAAAGATGGCGTTCCGCTGGCTACACATTTACCTTTCGTTATTGAAGAACGGGAAAAAGAAATCATCCTGGTTTCGCACATGAGTAAAGCCAATGATCAATGGAAAACATTTTCAGGAAATGATGTCTTGGTGATTTTCTCTGAACCTCATGCCTATATTTCACCCTCTTTATATGAAAAACAGCAGAATGTTCCCACCTGGAACTATGTTTCCGTACATGCGTATGGCAAATTAAATTTTCTGGAGTCAGATGAAGGAAAATTGCAGGTATTACACAAACAAATGCAAGCTTTCGAACCCAGTTACTTAGAACAATTCAACACCTTGGACCAAAAATATATAGATGGTTTGCTGAAAGGAATCATCGCTTTTGAAATTACCGTCACCAATCTGCAGGGAAAAGAAAAGCTGAATCAAAACAAAAGCGAAAAAGACCGGCTGAATGTGAAAAAGCATTTGGAGGAAAGCGAGGACGAAATGAAACAGACATTAGGGAAGATGATGCCCACCCAAAGATGACAATAATCATAAGTAATAACCGGCATAAATGGTAATTTTGCGATATAAATCAGCAAAAGAGTGTTACCATTCACATTAATCGATAAATATAATATTCCCATTCCGAGATATACCAGCTATCCAACTGTACCCTTTTGGAAAGATAATTTAACGGATAATGCCGACTGGACCCATCAAATTCAAAAAGCCATTATGGCAAACAAAACAGCAGAAGGCATCAGTTTATATATTCACCTGCCTTTTTGCGAACAGCTTTGCACGTATTGTGGCTGCAACAAACGCATTACCAAAAATCATTCAGTAGAAACTATATATATAGATGCACTGTTGAAAGAATGGAAACATTATAAAGACATCTTTGGCAAAAATCTGGTGATTCGCGAATTACACCTGGGAGGTGGAACCCCTACATTTTTCAGCCCTGAGAATCTGGTACACCTTATGACAGAACTGTTTAAAGATGTATCCATTCATCCTGAAAGGGAATTTAGTTTTGAGGGACATCCCAACAATACCACTCGAGCGCATTTGCAATCCTTATATAATATAGGATTTCGCCGGGTAAGTTATGGTGTGCAGGATTTGGATATCAAAGTACAGACAGCCATCAACCGCATCCAACCATTTGAAAAAACAAAACAAGCTACCGATTGGGCGCGCGAAATAGGATATGAGTCGGTTAATTTTGACTTGATATATGGTCTTCCGTTTCAAACAGCTGAAAGTATTCGTCAAACCATTGAAACAGTTATTACTCTTAAACCAAACAGAATAGCATTCTATAGTTATGCACATGTCCCCTGGACTAAAAAATCACAACGTGCCTACGATGAAAACGATTTGCCAAAAGGAAAAGATAAATACGCATTGTATGAGTTGGGACAACAGTTGTTCACAGCTGCAGGATATACAGATGTAGGTATGGATCATTTTGCCTTGGCAGGAGATGGACTTTTAATCAGCAAACAAAATGGAACCTTGCACAGAAATTTTATGGGCTATACCACCACCAACACCGAAGTGTTGATTGGATTGGGTGTATCTGCCATCAGTGATGTGTTCTATGGCTTCCGCCAAAATTATAAATCCGTGGAAGAATATTATGAAGCCATCAATAATAATGTATTGCCCATTCATCGTGGAATCAATGTAAGCGAGGAAGATATCATTTACCGCAAACACATTTTGAATATTGCCTGTAAGGGAAAAACCGATTGGAAAGATGAGCTGTCATTGACACCTTTAATGATTAATCAATTAAATGACTTGCAAAATGACGGATTGATTGATTGGGGAAAAACACATCTATCTGTAACTGCTTTGGGCTGGAGTTTTCTTCGAAATATTTGTGCCGTTTTTGATAAAAAAATGAACGACGACAAACTGTTGCAACAACAAGATACTCCAAAATTTAGTCAGGCTGTGTAATTTTTAGTATTTTCACAACTGATGTCTTGGCAACAAACAACCACCATTTATCAAATCTATCCGCGTTCATTTTATGATAGCAATGGCGATGGTATCGGTGATTTACAAGGCATCATCCAAAAGCTGGATTATATAAAAGATCTCGGGTTTGAAACCATCTGGATTTCTCCGTTTTACAGCTCCCCGCAGGAAGATTTTGGGTATGATATTTCCGATTATTACAACATCGCCCCGGAATATGGCACCCTTCAGGATGCAGAACAGCTGATTGCAGAATGTCATCAACGCGATTTGAAAATCGTGTTTGATATGGTGATGAACCATACCTCGGACCAGCATCAATGGTTTTTGGAATCCAAAAAAGATAAGACCAACCCGAAAGCCGACTGGTATATCTGGCGCGATACACCCAACAATTGGAAAAGTATTGTAGGTCCAAATGGCTGGCAATATTGCGAAGAACGCAATCAATATTATTTCACCTCCTTTTTACCGTTTCAACCAGATCTGAATTACCGGAATCCCGAAGTGAAAAAAGCCATGTTTGATGTTTGCCGGTTTTGGCTGCAAAAAGGTGTAGATGGATTTCGCCTGGATATTTTCAATTGTATCATAAAAGACAAGGAGTTTAAAAACAATCCCTTTTCATTGTTTCATATTATTCCGAGTGAAGATTTCCCCGGTGGCAATTTTCAAATCCGTGAAAACTCTCTGAACCAACCTGAAAATTTTGAACTGGCAAAAGAACTACGAACGGTAGTTGACGAATTTAATAATCCTCCACGTATGTTGGTAGGTGAGGTATTTGGAAAAAATGAAGTGAAAAAAAAATATGTAGGCGAAAAACAAGATGGCTTGCACCTCATTTTTCTCTTTGATATTTTGTTTTACAAATTCAAGGCATCTTTTTTTAGGAAAAAAATACTGGAATACGAGCATCATTATGCATCACCAAATATTCCAACAGTAGTATTCAGCAACCACGACCAAAAACGCAGCATCACCCGTATTGACAACAATATGGAAAAGGCAAAATTGCTGGCAATGCTGCAATGCACCATGCGGGCGGTTCCCTGCATTTATTATGGAGAAGAAATAGGAATGACGGATGGTAAAATTCCAATAAAAACAGCAAAAGATACCTTCGCAAAAACATTCAGCTGGGTGCCGCAGTTTATTGCCGACAGGCTCCCGGTTGGCATCAACCGGGATAATTGCAGGATGCCCATGCAATGGAATGCTGAAAAAAATGGCGGATTTTCTATTCATCCGGAAACCTGGCTACCCATAAACAAAGGGATTGAAACCAATAATGTAGCACAACAACTGACGGATGAAAATTCATTGCTGAATGTTTTCAAACAACTCATTCACCTCAGAAAAAACAATGCAGCATTACACAGCGGAAAAATAGAAATCATTCACACTGGCAATCCGAATATACTGGCCTATATACGCTCTTTTGAAGAAGAGAATTTATTGGTCTTGCTTAATTTTGGTAAATCAAAGGTTACACCTTCTATCAACTTGCCCATTAAGGATATCCTATTTTCTATAAACAAGAAAAAACCATTCAACAGGATTTTGGAAGGTTACTCGGGTGTGATTTTAAAAATTTAGGCATCTTTATACATTCGCAATAAAATATTATCTATTTTTAAATCATGGAAACGCAGGATTACCACATCATAGAAAAATTCAGAGAATCCGTTGAAAAACGATATAATTTTAACGACCTGAAACAACGTTTTAATCTGCCTCCAACCATTACGGAAAATGTCATCTCAGAAATTCAAAATTACTTTTTAACTACCATTTATCCTCCGGCACATGAACGCAAGGAGTTGGAAGAGGCGTTTAAGGATTTGGCCGCTTATGTAAAACAGCCCAGGAAAATATGGAACCTGTTTGGCGATATGGCCCGTGCCTTATTCAAATTCGGCAGACATTTCATGACGGCGTTAAAAGCCGGCATGGATTCGCTCGATTCCTTTATGGGGGCAAAAAATTTTGAAGCCTCCATGGCCGAAATTGCCAATAAAAATGGAATCCTTCCACCCATTAGCGACGAAGACTTTGAAGACACCATGTATCAATTGCCCAGGGAAGACATTGAAAAATTCATCAACAATGTGAAAAATCTATTCGGTGCCATGGTAAATACCACATTGCTATCAAAAACACTGGATATCCTGGATCATGTTATTCATACCATGGAAAGCAAACCAAATGTATTTCCGCAAAAGGAAGTAGAGGGTATAAAATTGGGCAAATCGTTGCTGCAAAAGGGATATGATTTGTTTTCACGGTACGATGAAGGCACTAAAAAACAGATTGTCGAATTTATCTACAAAAACGAAATGTGGTATATCGACTATGTCTATAAAAAGAAAGAAGAAAAATAAAAAATCCATCTTCTTTAATTAAGAAACTTTCACACTTACTTTTTCAGTATTTTCGTACTTTTGTTAGTTAATATGGCGCGTAAAACAATTTATACCGACGATGCACCCGAACCTATTGGTCCCTATTCTCAGGCTGTATCCATAAATGGTATGTTATTTGTTTCAGGACAAATACCATTGGATCCGTTTTCAGGCGCAATGATTAAAGATGGCATTGCGGAAGAAACCGAACAGGTGATGGAAAACCTAAAGGCTATTCTGCATGCAGCAGAGATGGATTTTTCAAATGTGGTGAAATGCTCCATTTTTTTGACCAATATGCAGGATTTTCCAAAAGTGAATGAAGTATATGGAAGGTATTTTAAAAATAATCCACCTGCAAGGGAAACGGTAGAAGTAAGCGTTCTGCCAAAAAATGCAAATGTGGAAATTTCCTGTATAGCAGCCCGCTAAATGAAAAATAGTTTATCAATAATAAATAAAAAATAATCTCATGTATAAGAAAGTAGTGTTGGTTTTATCGTGTATCTGTTTACTGAATAATTTGGTAAGTGCCGGAAATGATGTTTTTTGTAACGCTGCAAAAGATAGCATGACCGCTCAGTTTAAACGGGGTGAAATGGCGGCTTTCATACAATCCAAAACCAATCCAAATCTCTATAATTTTATTAAAATAGATAAAAATCGTTATGAAAAAAGACCTGTAAGGGTTGCTCCAAACAGCAACGACACATCAAAGGTGGGTGAAATGAAAAAAATGCTGTATGCCATGCAAGTAAAGACGGACAAACCACAACCTTTAGATACCAGCAGCGAATTTAAAAGATGCTTCAATTTAGCGTTTCAATCAAAACTGGATTCCGCCTTCAAGCTGGATTTCTTCAGAAAAGCAGATTCCATTATGGATGCATATGACAAACAGGGAAAAGGGTACAAAAATGTCGAATTTCAGGGAGGCCCAAGTGCTTTACAAAAATTCATGGAAAAAAATGTTACACTTCCAAAAGATGTAAAACAAAATGATTCCGATAAATTGATTCGTATTTATTATTCCTTCTTTGTAGATGAAAAAGGAGCTATTTCCGAAATTAAATTGCTGAAATCAAACTGCAAAGAATGTGAAGCAGCAGTATTGGAAGCCATCAATAAATTACCTGCATTTATACCGGCAACCGAAGCCGGCAAACCTAAAAAAATAAATTACATACTTCCTTACACAAAAAATCTGGGAAAGCCGATAACTGCCAAAACTCCTGTTTTACCAAAAGGAAAACAATAGCCTTGTTGTAAATTTAGTACTCTTATATAAACAAACCTGGAACTTTAAAAATTCCTTTCTGTTTATGTTTTAAAGGTTATGTCGATTTTTTAATTTATCTTTCCATATGCAGCATTCTTTTAACGAACGTTTCCGTCAAATCATTTTTTTTCTGGTACTCCTGGCATTGGGTATCTTGATTTTTTTTCAGGTACGTTTTTTAATACCCGGGTTTTTAGGAGCTGTAACCTTATACCTGCTTAATAGAAAATATCTATTTATCCTTATCTATAAAAAGGGTTGGAACAAATATGTTGCCACGATACTGCTGATGCTCATAAATGCCATCATCCTGCTCATTCCCTTTGGATTGGCCACAGTTTTCGTATTGCCCAAACTGCATAATTTTACCGATAATGCCGCAGATTTGTTTTCCGGATTAAAAGAAATTGTTGAACGCATTTCCGATTCTACCGGAATTGAATTGCTGTCAAAACAAAACTTAAACAATATTCCCGGATTGGTTTCTTCGTTTCTGCCCAACTTCTTCAACAGTGCCATGAATGGTGTTATCAATTCCATTTTTGTTTTTTTCCTGTTGTTTTTCATGTTCACCAATGCACAAAAAATCGAAGCCACGTTATTGAAATACATTCCATTAAAACCGGATAATAAAAAATTAGTGACAACAGAAACCAAAAATATTGTTACATCATATGCCATTGGAATCCCGGTATTGGCTATCGCACAAGGATTTTTTGCTTACATAGGTTATTTGATTTTTGGAATCAAAGATCCCATGATGTGGGGTTTTATTACTTGTGTGTGTTCTGTTATCCCGTTTTTTGGTTCCGGATTAATTTGGATTCCTTTATCAGTATATTTATACACACATGGTCATGAACATCCTGCTTTCTTTTTAGCAGCCTATTGTTTTATAGTGGTGATAAACGTTGATAATTTCTTACGCTTGCTTTTATTAAAAGCTTTCGCAGATATTCATCCGCTAATTACCTTGTTTGGAGTAATTACCGGCTTAAAGCTATTCGGTTTCATCGGGTTGATTTTTGGACCATTGCTGGTTTCCTATTTACTGCTCCTTATCCGCATTTATGTAAGTGAGTTTGCAGAAACAGATACGGGTGTTTAACATTTTTTATTTTTTTTGAAATAAGCATGGTATTTTATTTGTACGAATAAATTATCCATGAAAACACAACCGGAAAAAGATAACAAGGAAATTGCACACTATGTATTTTCAGGTTCCACCACCATGATTGGTGTGTGCATCACCGTTATCTCATTATTCAGAATCATGAAACTTGGTAAGGAAACCTATGCCGATGAAATTCTAGGCATTGATACCTTTCTTTTTATTTTCGCCTGTTTTCTTTCCTACCTTACCTTAAGGAACAACAAGAATAAGAAATTGGAAAGAATCGCTGATTTTTTATTTTTCGCAGGATTAAGTATTCTCTTGATAGTGGGTTTGATGATAGTATTCTCTTCTTACTAAGCTTTACTGATATTTTCATGTAACAGCCTGTTCACTTCTTCATGCTGGATCAGCAGCATGCTGTGTGAGCCATCTTTTACTGGAATGGCATTTTTTACATTGCGATATGGAAACATTTCATCTTTAGTACCATGTATATGTATGATATCTTTGCGGTAATCTTCTTTTCCATTCCATTTTACAATGGCATTTACACACCAGTATAAAAAGGAAGGGTCGTTGTTTTTTGCCATGCTCACGGCCAAGCGACGCATACCCGGCACCTTTAACACTTCCGATTTAAACAAACTGCCAAATTGTATGAAACCAACAAATCCTTTGCCTGGCAATAATTTATGCGCGTTGGTATATTTCAGGTGTTTTAAAATAAACGGCATTTCTTTACGGCTCTTTACAGAAGAAATCAGTACCACCTTTTCCGGATGTACATGTTTGATTAATTCCATCGTCATAATACCACCCATAGAATTGCCAACAATATTAAACGGTTTGGTAGTATCTATCAAAGGGATAAATTTTTTTGCATAGGTTTCCATCGTATCATGTTTATCATGTCGTGGAAAAGGTAAATACACCGCATGCTCTACCGCCATCATCTGATGTTTAAAAATGCGTTCATCCGAAGCAATGCCTCCTATGAAATATGTGGTTGTTGACATATAACGAAATTACTAAAAAGAAGAGAGTCTGTGAATGAAGTAATTGTTTCCAATAGTAATCAAAATTAATATTTACAAAAAACATCATTTATAAAAGCATAAAAATAAGCATGTCACATATTCTGTTTATTCTTAATTCATTATTGACTGCATCTGTTGCATCTTTACATCATCAAACAGCTAAAGGCTGGAAACGTAGAAACCCAACCCAATACTATAGAAACATAAAAACCCGACCTAAAGTTTAGAAACACAAAACCCAAGCCCTCAGATCTAGAAACACAAAAACTCCCCCCTTCTAGAAACACAAAGTACCCATAGAGCAGCGTCAGTTGCTCTTTTTTTTTGCTCTTTCTACTACAAATTATGTATTTCATAGCTGTTTATGAGGGAGCATCTTTGTATCATAAATTTTAAACAATAAAATTAATCGTCATGAAAAAATCAACTCTCTTAAAAAACAGCTTTTCAAGAATGGTAACTATTGTATTGTTATTGGCAATCATTCTTACAACTTCTTGTAAAAAAGGCAAAACGATATCACCCACCGGAGACGGTACATTAAGCTTTAAGGTAGATGGAGTAGAACAAACCTATACCAATCTCAAAGGTTTTAATGATGGAAGTTCTTATATCAAGGTGAGTGGCTCCAAAACATCTGACACAACGGCCAACAAGCTTGAATTTTATTTCTGGACGGACGGCCCAATTATAGATGGTGACACTTATGCTGTTGGGGATGTGGTGTATAACCTAAAATATCTTGATGCATCAGGAACACTTTACAGCATCACAGCCGGCCAGATTACTTTTACAGATGAAACCACATCACACGTTAGTGGCAGATTTAACGGAACTATAAAAAATGGCAGTGCTACAAAAACCATTACGGACGGTGCTTTTAATATAAATATTTAACTGGTTTATTAATTGTCAAATGTAGTGTTTAGAGCAGTTCAGGCTGCTCTTTTTTTATTCAGGCATTTTATAATTTAAGTTCAATTTTCTGAAAAATAGTTCTAAAGTTATCCAATCTTTATTTGTCATTAAAAATTCATGGATGTTGACTCCTAAATTTCCGCTGGAATAATAATGTTTACAACTAAAACATATATCTATATATGACCATTTTTTTTCTTTATATACAAAAATCGTATGGTGTGGAATAGAACACATAGCTTCATGCTCTATACTATCTGTTTGTTGATTGGAAATAATATCTATTAGTTCTTGCTTCTGTATTGTTTCTAACTGCAGTTTCTCTTTAATTATTTTATAGTTGGGCTTCCCATTCACAACTATATTTCTGTTAA
>QZWR01000434.1:0-13359 GCA_004114325.1 Zoophagus insidians | reverse complement strand
TCGAAAATATCGGGTTCGTTCGGATGCATGCTGGCAAAGGAAGCGGGATTTAAGGAGGTGAGTTTCCCAGCCAATACAAAAATCCCCGTCTGAGGTGGGCAGTTAAAGTAAGAAACCCTGTTCTTCCTTATTAATTAACCATTTCTTGATAAAACAACTTACCCGCCTACACTCCCGTCGTTCTTCCCACTTCCTACCTGGTCCATCTCTACGCCTGCCCATAGTCCTGGCTTCACATTGATGGGACCAAGGTATCTCAGAGTTCCTTCGACATTCATACTGTCCACCCTCACTCGTTCTCCTAATTTAAATCCCATTGTGGTGGTGCCTGCAGAACTCTTGCGAGATCCAGGTGGTTGTTGCTGTGATCTCAGCGGAGGTGGAGGAACAGGGACAACTCTGACTACTTTACCCGGCATTTTACCAGCAGGTAGGGGTTTGGCATTCATGGTAGGTTGAGTAGCAGGGACTAATTTCACTGGGACTCTTCCACCACCACCTCCTCCTCCTGCTGGTTGAGTCACCGTTCTCAACATTTGTTGAGGCATAACTCGAGCTCCTGAGGAATGAGGTGGTTGAGGAGGGGGAGGTGGTGGCTGAGAGGGAAATGCGCCAATTACCCCACTAATTTGAGAAATAGGCACAGAAGGAGAACCACTACTTGTTAGGGATTCGTTGGTAGGACGACGTTTAGAAACTATGGTCTGTGGAGTAGTTCCCGAAGCAGCCATTTTGGATAAAGGGGAAATAACTCCTGTTCCCCCGCCACCTGAAGTAGGCGACTGCGGGCCCATGTTGAGAGGAGAGGTTGGAATTTCCACTCGAGGACCAGGGATTGGAGGAGGACGACGACTAGAGTCTACAGTACCACTCATGACAAGAGAGAGAGGGGGAATTTACAACAATTGGAAAAAGGAAGGTGAGGGAGATAAATAAAAGATTCAAAAAATAAGATTGAGTCAAAATTCGTAGTTAAAGTTACGGGGATTTGTGGTGGTTATGAGTGTGTCGTTGCTGTTGTTGGCCTGTAAGGGAGAGAGAGAGGGAGAGAAAGATTTGTTTTGCCATTCATTTATTTTCGGCTCCTTCTTCTTCACTCTATGAAAACACTCCTCCTCTCCTTTTTCTTCCTTGTCAAATCTCCTTTTTTCGCGAGAAGGTGCTACCACATTTCGTAATTATGAAACTGTTTAGTGTTAAGGGTTAGGGTTAGGGTTAAACCAGGGGAATTTCTGATGAAAGTTAAAGAAGTATTGGAAAGGGGGGCTCATAAAAGGGACCCATCACAAATACAACTCTCTCTCTTAACTCTCCCACTCTTTTTTTTATTTTTACATTTTTGTGTGTGTATTGTTGTAATCTTAATTTTCTACTACCCGTTACTCTTTCCCATGCGCTGCGTTAGTTGGCTTTTAATCCTTTGCTATGTTTCCTTCTCTTCGGCCGACGATGACGACGGTGGCTACCTCGGCCATCAGAAAAAAGAACTTAATCCCCAGTACGGCATCTCCAACATCAACATCGATGGTGATAGCAAGCTGGACGGTGAGGTTGATCCTGCTACCTTCACCGGTCTTCTCACTCCCTTCCATCACATGTTGAGGATGGGCTCCTGTCCTAGTGGTCGTCAATTGGTTAATGTTCAGATAATCTCCCGTAGTGGTCCCTCCTATCCTTGCCAGAATTCGCTGAAAAATATAGTAAAACTTCAGCAATTCATCGAGACCCAAATGGCCGATGCTCCTCCCAACTTCCAGTGGCTCTTGGACTGGGTGACACCGTTCAAGTTCAAGGATGCAGGAAAACCTTTTTCTGGGCTCAAAGCTTCGATCATGCAGAGGATTGGCTATCAAGATAAACTCTTTGAAACCATCTTAAAAAAGGCCGATATTTACAATGCTTATTTTGGCTCCACTGATGTCGCCAAGGCGGCTTGTGGAATGCACGCTCAAGCAATTAGCTCCAAGCAGGGACAGAAAGTTACGCCCCGTGCCAAGGATGAGACCTTGATACCTTGGAAGGGCTGTGCAAAGTGGGGCAAACTTGTATTGGACGATAAAAAGAGAATTGCCGAGTTTAAAAAGTTGCAGGATAAGCTCCATGAAGATATCGCCTGCAATTTGTCCAAAAAGTTTGGAGTTCCTAAATTTCCCTGTGAGTTGGTGCCTGCCGTTTGGGACATGTGTCGCTTTGGTCGCTCGCTCTTTGACAAGGACACACAATTCTGCTCTGCTCTGGAGACCGAAGAATTGCTGCGATTAGAACATCTCGAAAACTTGCAGCTCTACATGATGCACGGTGCTGGTAATCAGGTTAATGTTGACCTGGGCGGACTTTTACTCACTGAGTTGTTCCGGGAAATGAAGGATTCCATTACTGAACCCGCTGCTGATCAAAAGAGATTCCATGTTCGTTACGGTGGAGCTGACTTGTTAATGCATCTTGCCAGCGCTTTGGTAATTTTTATAATGAAGACTGACTCTTTTAGAAATTTTGGCCTGGTAAACCTGAACCGAGTTGTCGCTGTAATGCCACCAACATCGTCACCTCCAGAGACCTCCCTGTTGGTTCCAGCATTGCCTTTGAAGTTTACTCCAATCCCAAACGTAATTACAAGCCAATAAAGGCCGCCGACGACTACAGCGAGGAAGACATGAGTCCCATGGAAATCCTTATAAAGGGAGTGCCTGACTGTGCTGTAGTTCGACTTTTGATGAACAATCGTCCAGTCGATATCCCCGGTTGCAAAATGAAGCTCGACAAGTTCTGCCGTATGGATGAGTTTTTCAAGCTTTATGAGAAGGTTTACAATAAGGCGAGAAACACGGTTTGTAAGGCTTCTGATTATAAGAATACCAAGATTGATTACGAAGCCGATTACCATAATTGAGTTTTATCTATTCAGGGTGTGTGTGTGTGTGTGGTGTGTGTGTGTGTGAATAAACTCCTTAATACTTTTACTAATTATTTTCCTTTAATAATTATTTATTTATCTGCAGTTGAAGTATTTCGGACTAATTGCAGATGGTTAGAAGGATAGGAGATAAATTAATGAGGAAATCTTACCAATAATCACGTGCCGCTCTAAGTTGTAAAAGAAAGAGTGATGGACCAGAAACTTCAATTGCTACAACAACAGCAGCGAGCAAAATTAACAAAGGCAGCAACATCTAGTAAACCTGCTCACAAGGACAAAGCTCAGCGCTCTAACAAGTACAGTACAATGACTGAGCTTAATAGCAAGTCGCAGGGATCACTTTCTTCCACTCAAGACGAGAAAACACGGCTTAAACTGGTAAGGAGGGGATTTTTTTCCTTCCTTTTTTTATTGATAAATGTGTGTGTGTGTGGGAGAGAAGGCTTATGAAAAAGTAAAACAAGATAACAAGTATTTAAAAGGACAACTCTTGAATTCTCGAAGATTGCTTTCTGACCTGCGTAGTGATGTACCTTATTTTCACTTACTATAATCGGGCTAACTTTTTCTCCTCTCCTTTTTGCACCTCCAGCTTACTATAATGGAGACCAGGCTGCATTGTCAAGAAATTCATTTTCAAAAAAACGTGTCGCGCTTACAACGTCGAATACAACTTTATCAACGATTAATTCCTCATGTTTTACGTCAAGCGGTTACCTTGACCCCAGCCATGTCACTGTTACTTGAACATATACGCACTTTGGACTCGTATGACTTGGAACTGTCTGAATCAATGTTATTGCCCTGTCCTCCTGAACCACCTCAACAAAACAAGCGTGAATTTGTTGTTGAACAAGAAGTAGGTGATGGGTCTATTTATCTAGATCCTATTGAACCGGATCCTGAAACTGTTATGGCGTTGGAATCCGATGAGTTATTACTAGCAGAAGAAGAAGAGGATGAAGAAGATGATGATTTAGTTATTATTAGCCAAAATCGGAAGCATTTGACCCTAAACGCAGCAGCAGCAGCAACAGTTGAGGATGAAGATGTCATAGAAGAAGAAATTTCCCAGCCAGTTACACCAATTTCACCATTCAATGATCATATTTCTGATAAACTAATGGAAGAAGAGGAAGATGATGATGAAGTGGAGGAAAGGTCTTCTACTGGAATGATTAGACGAATCAGCCGTTCTGACATGGCTGCAGATGATGAAGTTAGTCGCGTGTTGGCAGGCAGAATGGCGAATACCTTGTCGCGAACATATGAAGAAAATGACTTTCATTGGAAAGATACGTTGAAAAAGGGACAAAGCATGCCAATAAATACTCGAGAAAACCCAGCCATGGGAATGGATCTTGAAACACTGAGTTCGTATAGTCGATCACAGCAAGGTTTGCTTCGGTTCTAGTAATTTAAAAAAACCGGGTAAAATTAGGCGAACATGTACGAAATCGCAGCACTTCAGCATTAACTTCGTCCTCGGCTGGCTCTTCCAGGGTTCGGTCAGTACATCCGCTCTTAATGTCCGCACATGAAGAAGCAGCTAACCTTGCATCTAAAGCTAATCCTGTTTGGGAAGTTCCTAAGCAAAAGGCGACAAATCTTAAAAGTAGATCTTCAAATGTCAGCGCTCCTCCTCCAATCAGTGCAGGTCCAGGGATGAGGAGAAAGCCCTCTAACGCATCTGCAAGGGAGCGAACAAGTCCATCTATAAGCAATCAAAATTTCAAAAGTAGGAGTGCCGTTACTTCTAGAAGCAATCCTGATGGATTTGGCATTAACAATGGTCGCGCATCTACCCCTGGTTCTGAAGCTGATAGTCATATGAGCGGCAGTGCAGCTATGAGTCTTCCAGCACCTGATACAGCTTACAGTGATGTGTTAATGAGTGCTGCTGCTAGTCGTATATCTGTACCGGTTTCTGCCATGACCGATGATAGCTTGGCCTTGAGAGAAAACCTTGCGCCGATTACTAGAGAAGTATTCAGTGCGGTTTCGCCAGCACCGGATAGTAAGAACTTTATCGGTGCATCTACAGCAATGGTAAGCAAAAGAACTAGAGGAACTTCACAAGATACCAAGTCACAATTGGATTATATAATGACCAAACAGAGCAAAGCAAAACCGGTTCAAAACAGCGTAAATACAACAGCGAATTCAAATTATGGTAGAAATAATGGAACAGGAGTAGGAGCAGGGTATCATCGACCCACGCCTTCTCTAACAGGGAGTGCAGTGAGCAACAATAGTTCCACTGCTCTGACCGCAAGGGAAAAGCGCGCGTTGATGGGAACAAAGTGAATCACTGCTATCAATGTAACATAAACGAACACATAACACATATATTCACTTATACAACAATTAACAAATAACAACAAATGAAAGCATTGGAAGGTGGGAAACTTTGGCTTGGTACAATAAATAAATAAATATGACTTGTGATTTATTTATTTTTATTCCAATCCTTGTGATTTTCCCTTTTCCTCTTTCTATTCAAACACTTCTAACTGCCATGGCGCTCAGCAATTGGGATTTCTTTTTGATAATCCTCGCTATTCTACTTCCCCCGGTCCCTGTGTTTTACAAGTGTGGCTGTGGAATTGATTTACTGATCAACATTTTGTTGTGTCTTTTGGGTGCTTTCCCTGGTATGGTCCATTCGGTTTACATAGTTTTCAAGTATAACGAGGTGGATGGTTATCAACGTTTGGTTAGTCAAGATGCTATTGCTGTGTAGTATTTTGTGTAAAGATCTTTTGATCTTGTCCGAATTAAATCGAGCGTTTATTCCTACCTCTCCTTCTCTCAAATCTTGCCTGCTATTTCTTTTGCTTTCTTATTTGGGTTTTGGATGAGAAAACCCGAGATTAACCTTTTTTTAAAAACCTAATTTTGCTTTCATCTTTATGCTTGGGATAAGGCTCCATATAGTTCATGCCAAGCTCAATCTTATCATCATCGATGGAGATGCAGAGTGAATTTGGAAAGAACGCCAAGCTTCTCTACGTCATCGAATTGGACCCAGCCTTGGGAAAAAGGACAAGGACGCATATAGAGTTCATTCTCAGGAGAAGAGAGAGTATTCTAGTTGGAATGTTCCATCATCCTCACATTGAACGAGGATAAAACAATCGCACCAAGTCAGTGGATCAAGAGGCCATAACAATCATAAAACGCACTTATTCTGCTGCACCAGACTCTCTACTAAGACAACAACCCCACCTCCTAATATAACATCCGTCTTCTTCTTAGCTCTCCTTTACCATGTCCTCCTCTTCACAGAATTCACACGGCAAGGAACTACTTAAAGCTAAATATGACGCTAATGAAATTTATGACATGATTGAATCGAAATCACTGGTAAAATTGCGAGAACTTGGAGGTGTCGAAGGCCTAGCCCAGTTACTGGAAACCGATTTGAGTCAAGGTTTAAAAGACGATAACCCTGTCACTTCAGAACAAAGTCTCAAGGTTATCAGTGGCCCAAGCCTACAAGAAAGAGAAAACCTATATGGTGTCAATCGCATCCCTTTAAAAAAAACTAAAACTATCCTGGAATTGATGTGGTTGGCTTTACAAGACAAAGTTCTCATCATCCTCTCCATTGCTGCCATGATTTCTTTGGCTTTGGGAATATACGAAGATGTTACATCTACTGAAACTTTTACTGATCCGAAAACTGGGAAAACTGAAGCAGTCGCCAGGGTTCATTGGATCGAAGGATTTGCCATTGTCGTGGCTATCCTTATAGTAGTGCTCTTTGGAGCATTCAACGATTGGCAAAAGGAACGCCAATTTCAACGGCTAAATGCCATTAAAGACGATAGAAAAATCAAAATAATTCGAGATGGTACTCCAGAGGAAATTTCTACTTTCAAGTTATTGGTTGGTGACTTGATTTGTCTGGAGCCTGGAGATATCTTGCCTGTCGATGCTCTTCTAGTAACAGGCCATCATTTACAGCTGGATGAAAGTGGAATTACTGGCGAAAGTGACGCTGTTAAGAAAAGACAATATGATCCTGCCCTTATTGCTGAACTCAAGGATGAGAATATCGTTGTGAAGAAAATGGATCCGTTCTTGATCAGTGGGAGTAAAGTGCTGGAAGGCGTTGGAACCGGGCTGGTAGTGGCGGTTGGAACTCAGAGTTTCAATGGACGTTTGTTGATGAGTTTACAAGGAGGAGATGAAGAAACACCCCTACAAGAAAAGCTCAATCATTTGGCTGAAACTATTGCAAAGTTGGGATTTGCCACTGCTATCCTCATGTTGTTGGTACTGCTCATTGAATATTTTATCGAGTTTGCCCAGCGTAAAGTCTCTAGAGAGGCTACAAAAGTAATTGGAACCATTGTTAGGATTTTCATTTCTGCCGTAACCGTGGTTGTGGTAGCAGTTCCTGAAGGACTTCCTTTAGCAGTTACCCTAGCATTAGCCTTTGCTACTACTAGAATGTTGAAAGATAACAATCTTGTGCGTGTACTATCAGCCTGTGAAACTATGGCAAATGCCAATGTCATTTGTTCGGATAAAACAGGAACTCTTACTCAAAACAAGATGACCGTGGTTGCTGGAGTAATTGGTGATCAGCTGGGCTTTGGAGATGAGGCCAAGGCAGAAACCTCAAGATATGTACCTACTTCATTCCTCGCCAAGGAGCTTATCCAACAACTGAAAGATTTACTATATGAAAATATCTCGGTGAATTCAACTGCCTTTTATGATCGTCAAAGTCAAGCCTTTGTTGGCAGCAAGACTGAAACTGCCTTGCTTGCTTGGATTGAAGATCTTGGCTCACCAAGTTGTGATTCCTTACGTCGTGCTCATCCAGTCGAAGCTGTATGGCCTTTCAACAGTTCCACCAAGAGCATGACTACTGCGGTAAAGACTGTGGAAGGAGATGGTTTACGCGTGCATGTTAAAGGCGCCAGTGAAATCATCCTGGGTTGGAGTGACCGGGTTATAGACCTTGAAGCCAGTAAGCAAGAAGGTCAAGTAGTTACCAAGAATATCTCCAAAGAAGATCGTCGTCATTTACACAATATGATCAATGAATTTGCCAGCAACTCGCTTAGAACCATTGGATTGGCCTATAAAGAGATCCCTCAACACGATGTCCAAGTAGAAGAAAACCAAGAAGAACTTGTTTTGATTGGGATTGTTGGAATTCAAGATCCATTACGTCCTGGCGTGATTGAGGCTGTTAAAAAGTGTCAACGTGCTGGAGTTCAGATTAAAATGGTCACTGGTGATAATATCCTTACAGCTCAGGCCATTGCCACTCAATGTGGAATTCATACACCAGGTGGGCTTATAATGGAAGGACCAGTTTTTCGCCGTTTATCACCTGAAGATAGAGTCTCAGTTATACCAAATTTACAAGTTTTGGCCCGTAGTAGTCCAGAAGATAAGCGAGTTTTGGTTGAATCTTTGAAAAAACAAGGAAATATTGTTGCCGTTACTGGAGATGGTACCAATGACGGCCCTGCCCTTAGAACGGCGAATGTAGGCTTTTCTATGGGAATTGCTGGTACAGAGGTGGCCAAAGAGGCCAGTTCTATAGTCTTGATGGATGATAATTTTGCTAGTATTGTTAAAGCCATCATCTGGGGCCGTTGTGTAAACGATGCTGTGCGCAAATTTATACAATTTCAACTTACGGTCAATGTAACAGCAGTGTCCTTGACTTTTATCTCTGCTGTGGCAAGTGTACACGAACAACGCTCTGTACTAACGGCGGTTCAACTATTGTGGGTGAATCTGATTATGGACACTATGGCTGCTTTGGCGCTTGCTACTGACCCCGCCGATGAAACTTTGTTGGATCGTAAACCAGAGACCAGACGATCAGCGCTTATTTCAGCGGATATGTGGAAGATGATCCTTATACAAAGTGCCATGCAAGTAGTCGTATGTCTTGGATTATTATACGGTGTGCCCAGGCTTGAAACAACCATGGGCGAAGCAGAACTTTACACCCTAGTATTCAATACCTTTGTTTGGTTGCAAATATTCAATGAGATCAAGTAAGCCTCTTTTGTTTATCCCTCCTAACAACCCTTTTGAAAAATAGTTGCCGTCGCATTGATAATAAGTTGAACATATTTGCTGGAATTACCCGCAATTATTATTTCATAGTAGTGATGTTGATTACTGTGGTATTTCAATTCTTGATTGTGCATTTCGGAGGTCCGGCCTTCCAAACCGTACAGCAAACCTTTGAAGAATGGCTAGTAGCGATAGGTTTGGGATTGCTGTCATTCCCGGTTGGCCTAGTAGCCAGACTTTTCCCACACGAGCTTATCTTCAAAGAGACAAGTGACGAAGCCCCGGTTTTGCAAGAGGTGCCTAGTGAAATGCCGGAACAATGGCGCCACTCTGCCAAGGATGTACGAGATCAGTTAATGGTGTTTAGGGCACTTCGCGGCGGAGGAAGGTTGAAGAAGGGTCAATATCAGGATGGGTTTGCTGCGGCTGCGGTGATGCCAAGTCTTATTGCCAGTGCGGTTGGAATAGGATTTGGACTACCACGCATGGGGGAGAATGAACAGCTTGTTTAATAAATGTCTGCTATTTTAGTCTTTCCCTGATTTGTTGGTCAAAGGACACAAACATCTTTGGCAGCATCTTGAACTGCGGTTCAGACTCGGCGCATAACTCATCCTCATCTCCTACCTGGGACGTAAGTTTGTTACGCAGCTTTGCCCTGCGTTGTTTCTTCAAGCCAACCCTGAATTTACGGAATTTCTCCAAATCATCCAGCAATACGCTCAACTCCTTGGCACTTTTGACCTGCTCCTCTACCAACTGCTGAAGTTCCAACGGTGGTTGTACTCCTTGCTGCAAAAAGCGCTGAAACGAATGAAACCAATGTAAAATCTGCCAAACAAGCCCTTGAGGGTCATTAACGTGAATTCTGTGCAATAAGCTATAAAGAGTTTGTTGGTGCCTTTCGCAAAGTTCAAAGAAACGAAATAATTGACTCTTGTCCTCAGTGTTTCCTCCTCCTTGAGCTGCAGTTTCCTCATTCACCACTTCCACGGTGACTATTAGGTCAGACATAAATCTCGCCAATTCGCCAACATAATCAGAAAGACTGGCATCTCGATAAAACTTGACCAAATGTTCATAAAATAAAGTAACCAGTTCTTTCAACATCTGTGTAATCGAAGGCTCAAGGATAAATCCAATCAACCTTTGACTATAAAGCATTCTTCCTTCTATCACCAGTAACTTGAGCAACCGTTTCCACTGAAATGGATTGGGAGGATGAGAAAAACCCTCGGGCCATATCAGCCCTAACAAATGATGATTGATTGGGGGATCTCGGTTTGGATCTGTTAATATTCGCTTTAATAATTCTTCATCATCCAGTTCTACTCTCTCTCCCTCAGGTAAGCCTTGCGTGGTTAAAAGGAAGAAATCACCCTGATCGTCATTGTATTGACCAAGAGGACGATGTATATAATTAGATATTCGCTCAGCTAGGCTAATATCCTCAAGTTCTGCGAGCAGTGATTGCTTAATCCGCTGATAATAAGCAATTTTGTTTTGAATGTTGGCCATAACCATTCTTCAAGCCGCCTCCTTTGATTATGCTCTGTTTGGGAAAACAAATTTGTTACCTTTGAAATAAGCTTTTCCCGCCAAAAGGTCTGGCCAAGAATAAATCAACCATCGCTCTCAACATTCTCGTGGGATTGGCAATTTTTAGAATTCCCCTTATTGCTTTGTAAGGAATTATTTTCTGAGTCTGTTTAAGTGCTTGAAGGTTAAGTTGTGCTTTATCATTGGTATGATATCGATTACATAAAAATGAGGCAAAACTGAGGAAAATTAGCTATAAAAAAGCACTTACTTTAGACGTACCCAATCAAATACGCATTTGACATAATCTGGTAATTCGTCAAAACGGTCAATTTCAGATAAAATCTTGATTACTCGATCTAAACCGCCTTCGGTGACAAAATCATCTCTGAAGGCAAATAATTCTCTTTCCATTTGTTGTAACCTTTGTTCTGCAGCTTCTTTTGCTTCATACATCCCCCTTTTTCTGGCTTCTTCACTTTGCATTCTTTTTTCAGCATCAACAAAGTCTGCGTAGGAAGGCTCAAATGCATCACTGGTTAAAAAGTCCCGGAATGACGCATGCTCGCGGATTTTGGCATCAGCGGCTAATTGTCTGAGGAAAGAACGTAGCAACAATCGATCTCTCTCCCCATAAATGACTGCAGTAGTTTGGTTTTCTTGTTGAAATACGTAACATTCAGTCTCAGAGTGTTTCCTACGTGGCACGGGAGGAATCAGCTTATTCGGGAAAACTTTACGCAGCTGGCGTTGAAGGTTGTTTATGCTGGAAAGACTTTTCAACACATAGACTGGTGGCTGCTGCTCTTTTTGCTCATGTTGTTTTAACTGAGATTTAATAAGAAATTCCTAATCCCCATGGCGTAAATACTCGATGCATTGACAAAAATTATACTAAGCATTTGTTATCTCGAAGTTTGCTCACTCCAGCTGCCCTTCCTTCTCTGACACTAATTACATCTATCAAGTTTCCTGCTTCGATTGTGAATTCATTTGAGGGGAATTTTGGATGAATGTTGTATAACCTTACACCTTGACTAGTAACCAAACTATCACCCGGTTGAGGAATGCTGGTGGATCGAGTAGATGGTATCCATTTACGCCTTGGGCTTTCTACAGAGGCTGGTGCAGGAGTTGATGGTGATGCAGGCACAGGTGGTGGAGGTACAGAAACGGATGCTGATGCAGGAGGGGATTTCTCAAAAATCATTAATGTTGATTCAATCGGTAAAGGAGACATTGGTAACGATGCAGGTAGAGAAGAAGGAGCATTAATATTGGCAATTTTCAAGCAAGTTGCGTAAAAAACAGTAATCTTGCGTTCCAATTTGTTCAGAATCCTCTTACGTTTGAGCTGCTTTTCTAAATCTCGGGGATTAATTAATTTTTCTCCCAATGCTTGGTCAAGAACTGCTTGAAGACTTTGCCAGAAGGTAGGACTTACGCCTTGTTTAAACAATGGGAAGCTAACCACATAAGTCTTGACCAGAAACTTCAACAAAGGAGTCGGGGTTTCTTTGTAAACCTTGTTCAAACCTGGCAATTCCAGGCAGGCTAAAGAATAAGCCTCGCTTAGATAATTGAGCTCTCTTCGGACGTGTCCTGATAATAATGCATTTCGGATCAATTTGTACTGATCCAAGCTAAGAACAAAGTTGAACTCTCTCTTTTCTTCATTTATCGATGGCGATGGTAACTGCTCGTCTTCTTCATCTTGCTGCTGCTGTAGCTGTAGTGGATCTGGCAAAAGTGGTAATGGTTTGTTTGTGTTTGTAGGAGACAATGACATTTTACAGTAAACAAAGTTGCTATAATTAGACTTTAACGGAGAGTTGCAAAACTTGGTTCGTATCGCAAGTGTGCGAGAATCGACACATATATATTTCCCGCACTCCAATCTCCCTTAAACTCGTACTTAAATGGCCGTGGTCGCAGTCTGACCAGCAATGGCAACAATAGCATTGACCAAAGAACGGAATTGTTCTTTCTGTTGTGGACTCACTTGTGGTCCACCCGAACTTCTATTGCATCCCTCGGGACCGCCATTGGCCCAGGTAAAACCATCGTCATCTTGATACATGATCGAGGTGTCTAGACCGAAAATATCCTCCCCGAAAGGTGGTTGTTGATTGGGAAGTTGTTTCAAAACAAGAAGTTGAGCCGCCAAAGCTTGTACTTGAGCCGGGCTTAGACTTCCTTGAGTACTATAAAAGGCATCTCTTGGAGCACCATTAGGCAAAACATGTTGAACAATGATTGCCGAACCCTCATCTTGGCTAATCTCAATGATTCTTGTGGTTTTGGGAGCCACGAAGCCACCCACAATTCCTTCTCTAAGCATTAGTTGCATTTTAGCTGTGGTTAGAGTGCTTAGTAGTAGAGTAGCAAATAAGAAGCTGAATGGGGTTGACTTTTGTAGGTTGAATGGGAAAATCATTGGAAAATATTATTTTGGGGAATTTTACAAAATGACCGTATAAAAATATTTTGTTTGACCATGTAAAAATTTTTAATTGTCAAGATGACCGTGCAAAAATTTTAATTGCCAAATTGACCATTTAAAAAATTTTGTTTGACAAAATGACCTCGTAAAAAATCACAATTGTCGAAATGACCGTATAAATTTTAATTGACAAAATAACCGTGCGAATTTTTTTGCCAAAAAGACCTGTAAAATATTTTTTCCCAAAGTGACTGTGCAAAATATTTTATTGCCAAAATGAAAATGTAAATTTTTTTAATTTATAACCGAACTCTTTGGAATAAACATTCCAGGAAATATTCTTCAGAATGGCTGGATTGTCGTCATTCCCTTTAGAATTTCGTTCTACATTCGACACAATTAATGA
>QZWR01000433.1:316-13373 GCA_004114325.1 Zoophagus insidians | reverse complement strand
TATGGAACATCTGGGGGCGGTGTAAAGGGCGGGTGTGCACCGGGAATCCGCAAGGGCGGTCTCGGCCGTTTGCCGCGAAGTCTTCTACGGATAGATCGATTAAGTTTACCACTCCCAACCCCTTCACGGTGTCTGTTTGTTTCACGGATTGCTACAAAGCCAAAAATAACTATAGTTCCCACCAGCACATCTATGCTAGCAGGATCCTGGGAGTGAACGGTGTGGATGATTTGTTGCCATATTGCTGGCCCCCCCCCACAGCGAAAGGTGCTGCGGAAGCGACGGCGGCTGCTGGCCGTCGGCGGGCATCGGGCCACCTGGAAAGCCCGCGAACGCCCGGCTGCCATGATCATCGTCATCGATGCCGTTCCGCATCGAGCTTAGACTTAGCCAGCGCTTGTCTTGTTCGATTGCGAGCGACACGGCACTAGGCCTGCTCGAGATTTCTCGTGATGAACTTGACCTGCGGCCGCCGTTGAAGCGGCGCAGAACATCCACCATGGTGCCATCGGCACAGGGGCTCTGCTGCTGCTCTGTCAACTTCACAGTGAACTTGATAGGATGGGGAGCTCGCCAGCAGCGCGACGGCTAGCATTTGGGGGCGTAGAAGTCGCTGAAGGTGAGGGCGCGCGCGCACAGCAGGCTCGGCTCGTGCGCCGTGGCCACACCCAGCCGGTAGGTGTCTCTTTCTGATTTAAGTAACCGATTCAAGCAGTACCCAAACAAATCACAGAAAGGAGGAATGTCACGCGATCCAGTTAAACTTAAAAAAGTATTTAATGATTATGATACTGATGGTTCAGGAACCATTGAAGAAGCTGAACTTAAAATTGCATTGGAAAATTGTGGATTCCATCCAGCCATCGAGGAAATTGATTTCCTGATCAAGAAAGTCGATAAGAATAAGAACGGTTGCGTGGATTTCGATGAATTTGAAAAGCTTCTAGATTTGGTAATGATTATAATTTCGTGACCTTCTTTAGGGACTTAAAGACTTGCGTTTATTCTTGTACTGTAGATTGAAAGTCAGGCCTTTGCTGAACAGTGCGGCGGCACTGCGAAACTGGTAATGTAATGGTTGCTAAGTGTTTATTTTACCTCGTTTTCAGTTAAAGAAGAGAAATGATGACATCGGAAAATATAAAAAACCTTCTTCTAAATGGTCGAAGGTTCACGGATCTGGTTTTTATGGAACATCTGGGGGCGGTGTTTACAAGAAAGATGTATTACTCGCTTTTATTTAACTTCCTTTCCTGACCTACTCTTTCGTTGCAGGCTGGTGGTGCAACTTCTCCACGCGGTCCACCGTACGCTTGTCATATCAAATACCCTCTTGATAATGATTCCTTTTAACTTTTTGCTTCAGGAAACAAAAAAACATTTCGGACTTGCCTTGAACTTCCAAATTTCTTCACATGCATGGCTTTCAAATAAAATTATTTTACTGAACAAGTCGTTGACTGTAGACTGTAGTAGGAGATATCTACATACTTCCAAACACATTTTCAATCTGGCCAAAGAATTTGTCGATTCCAAACTGGCCCCGTATCAATTTGCTCATAAGAAAATGAGCAGCCTCAAGTTTTCCGTCCTTGGAAAGGGAACTCACTGCATGTTCTTCGAGCCTTTTCCTAACCATGGGAACAAGTCCATACTTGATACCATGAACTAAGTCCTCCTTTTCAATACCATCCAATGAAAGCCGAGTAGAAGACGCAGAAACAAATACTCCAGAAGGAGGGTCGAGGGAATTAAAATACAGTGAGTCAAAAACATGATCGCTATGGACAGTAAACGACACCACCGGTTTTCCAGAAATAAGTGAACTCCAAAGGACCACCACATCGGCATCAGTAACAATCACCTTAGATGCGGCAATTAAAAACCGCATCGAATGGTACTCTTCCATATAATTTCCACTTACGAAAGAAGAATTAAGAACAAGAAAGTTCAAGCTTGAAGCGAAAATCGAAGGATTGTATACATCGCCGACAAGAACAGCCTTTTCACCAGTGGCCAGCACCGCATCTAAAATTTTGTTTGAAAAAAGATCCCGATCGAAAGGGCGACCAAATCTCTTCGTAGAGAAATAAAACAAAAGCGGGGCCGGACCACCGGCGATAAAAGACGTTACTGTTGACATCATAATCTGTGAAACAGGAGTAACTGAGAACGCAGCGTTTGGAAAGAAAGACGATTTTGAAATAAAAAGATTAGGATTCTTTGCGCCAAAGCCTTCCGGCAAAGGTAAAGGAAAAGGAACAATAATAGGATAGTTGGCAAGGATGCACGGCGTCATAGTTTCTAGAAGCCGCGGAGTGTACAGGTTGTTGGATGTCCTAAATTTTCGAACTGAATTTCCAGTCGACGCATCGGCGATTACTCTATAGGCTCGGTCAAAAAATTTTGTTACCCACGAGTGGGCGAATAAGTGCCCAGCGAAATCACGCCGGATATCGGAGGCAAAAAGAACTCTTTCCGCAGTATTGTCAATAAAAAATAGAGGAACCTTGCGAATTTCTGCAATCGTGTACGCAATCGGCGACGAACATTCATCCAAAGATGCGACAATAGCCTGACCGTGCGGAGTTGCAGCAAACCACTTTTCTAAAGTTGAATCGCAAGCTGACCGGACGGCCGCGGAATGAGCAATCAAGTTCGGCCACCTCTTTACGACGTCAAATCTCATCAATCCATCGTCTGTCAAGTTAGAATAAGAACTGCCAACAATTATCATTTCAGCTTTGGGAGCAAAAACTTCCGCAAACCCCATGTGCTTTGCCTCAACCACCACCGTGACTCGTTGATTGAATGACGTTATGATAGTTTGAGCCAAGAGAAGTAGTCTCAAAACATTATTATCACTTCCATGAGTGAGAAATATCAGTCCATTAGAACGATTGAAACCGCTTATGTGGTCGCAATGTGTCCAAGGTCTCGAAACTTCGCAACCACTATTGAACTGAAAATACAGAAAGAAAAACAGGAAAACGGTCAAGAACACGCAAAGCCACACCTTAAGTCCTTCACAAAAGAATTCTGATATTTTTGATAGCCAAAAGAAAATAGGATTGCCAATTTCTCGTAATCGGTTCCATTTCGTAATAATCGTGCGTGTGGAGAGGTGCCTGGTTGCCTCCGAAATCGAAGAGGAAGAGTTTTCCGGAATCTCTTTCTCTCGTAGATTTTCTTTTCGAAGCCTCAACACCATACTAATCGATTAAAATAAAAATTATCTACATAATGCAAAAGACTGATCTCGCAGGGAAAAACTTCCAAACGTACTGCTAAAGAAAGACTGTACTGTTCCATCCATAATACCACACGCGGGCCTCTCCACCACGGCTCAAGTGCGCCCATCGGCGGGGCGGGCCTCGGCAGGTCAAGCCTCCGGGTCGATGGAGGTCGTTGACACGCACTTCGTCCCCACGTTGCGTACCCATGCACGTCGCCCGCCAAGCGCCGCTATTCTCCATCCGACGAGACGATGGGTGCCGCCTGCTGCTGCGAGCCCCGCCCGCGACTCCCGGAGCCGTCGGAGAGGCACCCTGCTGCCGCCTGCTGATGCCACCACGATCGACCGAGGTGGCGAGTCCTCACGGGCTAAGTCTGGCGCAGCACGGCTGGTCGGGTCCCTGGGGCCCCATGGCCGCCTCGCATGTCTGCGTGCAGTACTCACACTCCTCCATCATCCATCCGTTTGAAGTCAACGTCAAAAGATTTGAATCCAACTGCCAAACCCAATTGCAGCGTGGCAATCGCAACTAACTCAAACTTTAAAGTTGAACTTGACTTTGACACACGGACGCATGCGGGGTGAAGGGAGCCGTCGATGGCGGCCGCCCCGCCGCGCACCTCCATCGAACGAAACATGGCAGCGTCCGGCAGCGCCGCAGCGGTCGCTCGGGACAGCTTGCTCCATCGACACGCCATTACTCGCCACGGGCGTCACGAACCGACGCCTGGGCGCCTCCGGTCATTCCGAATTAGTCGGACTGAGCACCATCCTGATATTTTTCTGTAGATCGGATACCTGGTGAGACCATGTCGTCTACGCCGTTTGTTTGTCTTGAATTTGCCGACCTGTCCGATGTGGTGAAGGTTTCTTCCCTTACTGTTTCCGAGAGCGCAACCTTTCAGGTACATAATTGAGTGCCTCCATTGTTTTTCGTAATAATTTATTTATTGTAGGTCTGGGTCTGGGTTTCCAAAGAAACTCCTCTTGGCTACATCATGTTCAAAAAGTCCACGTTCGCAATAGCGATAGAAGGAAACGAGGTTGATTTCGAACTTGTCGCGTATATTATTAATCGATTTTTATGTCTAACACTGAGTTTTGTAGTTGGTTGTCGCTTTTGGAAACGTAAGCCCAGGATGGAGGTGGATGCATACCAATTGGAAGTGCCCGTTGAAAGAATGGATTCACGTAACTGTAACGTATTCCTCTAAGTCGCAGAAGGTTATGGTGTATATAAATGGTAAATAGTCCAGTGTCGAGGCTTTGAAGTAATTTTGTTGAAGGATCTTTTGTATATGAGAACGCTGTTGTTGGGCCGTTGACAGCATCACTACATCCTGTTCAATTCGGAGGAAAATCGTTCAAGAAAATTGTAGGTTATCCAATGGAGAAAACAATAATAATAATATATCTTTTTTTATGTGTGTTTGTTTCTGTTGGGTTTTTAGGGTGAAAGAAGGTCTCGTTTGACTGGTCGAATAGCAGATGTCAGGGTTTGGAAGACTGATCTAGATTCGAAATCGGTGGAGAATGTAAGCTGACGTAGTAGGTTTCTTCTCTAATAATAAATTTTAAGATGTGGGATCATCCTCCTTTGCCAAGCGATCCTCATTTTGATGATCTTATATCGTATTGGCCGATGAACGAAGGTTTTCGTAGAAGTCCATGAATTTTGCGATCTCACCCTTTTAGTACGTTTAGGTTTTGGGCGTTTTATTATGGATCATTCAGCTTACAAGAATCGGGGAGAGATTACTGGCGCGAAGTGGCATATTGATATTATTTTGCAGCCTCCCTCTATTTCTGAAGGTTATTGATTATCCGGAAACGCGGCGTTGGCTAACCTACTTCGCAGATTTAAAGAAGTTGGTGGGATCTGAGTACTGTGCAGATTTAAAGTTGATAGCAGGCCGCGACGGTCAATTGATGCATGCGCACAAGTTCATTTTGACTTCTCGGAGCGAAGTCTTTAGGTAATGAGGTCTCGGTCTTGAGCCTTTTAGTTGTGATTTAATTGTTTTCTTCAGAGCCATGTTGGCTGGAGGTATGAAGGAATCTACCAGTTCTGAGATTACTCTTCCTGAGATGGACATTCATTTATTGAGATTGCTGCTAGAATTTATTTACAGCGATTCAGTGACAATACCTCCAAAGTATTGTATTCCTTTGTTCGTAGAAGCTCATAAGTACTGCCTCGATCGGTTGCAAAGAATGTGCGAGAAACAGATTTTATCAACCATGACTGCTGACAACGCTTGCGAAGTTCTTGAAACCGCAGATATGCTGAACGCCCAACAGTTGAGGGGTCTGAGTCTTCGGTGGATTATCTGCAACTTCGGCGAGGTTTTGAAAACCGTAGGATACACAGAAATGAACAAAAAACTTCAGTTTGAGGTGAACACCTGTGCCGCACAAATCCATTTTGATCAGGCTACTGCTGCCCCAGCATTGAGATTGCCCGAAGATGAGCCACACATTTGAAATCTCATCCACGTTGCCTTTTCGGCGAATTTTGTCCCTTCGAATTCATTTCAAAATTTGCTTGCCGCTGTCTGCTCTGGTCTTTTTGTTTTGGCGTCATTGATTTTTTTGAATCGGCGGCTTCAACTTCTTCAGCGGATTCTTCTTCCCCTAACGGAAAATACTATCAGAAAGTGGCTTGAAAAGATATGCTTACCATCCTCAGAGATCTTTTCCTTTGCACCTGCCGGGGAAAATTCGGAACTTCCGATTTTCTGCTTTTTGGTTTCCTCAGTTGAATTAAAATTTGACGGTTCATTTTTGGACTGAGAGGCTGGAAGTCTCCGGATGGCCAGCCCTTCAGGCGTTCCTCCTCGGTCAGGAACCTTTTGTGCATGAGAAAAGGTTTGTTGACATCGCTTACTTACCGTATCTCGAATTAGAATCGTTTTAATTGCGTTTTTCTTCCCACGCCAATCACGACCGACAAGAAATTTAACAAGCTCTTCGCTCGCACTAAGACAGTCGTATAAGCTGACTTCTGAATCCACAGTCCAGTCCGTGCCGCGGCAGATTTTGATAAGGTTATCCCTGTAACAGATTTAATGCGAATGTCCAACTTGCAAAGGCTGCTTACTTTTCCTTTTCTGCTTTTTCCGACCACCAAAAGGCTTGGACGCTGACTTCAGCCCTTCTAACTGCCATTCTTCGCCTCTCTGTGTAGTTTCGTTTCATTACATCGAATAATAAAATAATTTTTTGCAGTTGCTCTTCTGAGAGGTTAGTCTTTTGGTTATCTAAAAATATTAAAGGCCCGCTCAATTTCCTATTCTGCACGATTTTCGAGACCTAAAGACGAAAGATGACGCCTCCATTATACAGTTTGACAATAAATATAATAAAACCAACACATTTTATGAGTGATCTCTGACCTTGGACATGACGCATTCCAAAAGACTTTCAAAATCACCGAGACCACTCTGCCCAAAATCGTAGAATCTTCTGATCCATTCGTTTTCGGACTAATATAAAAAATAAAAAGAATTTTTTGGTTGAGTATCGAGAAGGATTTAAATTGCAAACAGACACTTTACCTTAACACTAGGGGCGTCGGTGGATGCAGAGCGTAAGAGATTGGAGCGAAGCTGATCCGCTAAAAATTCTGCGTACCCTTAGGACCAGCACAAAAATAAATTCAAAACGCACCTAAGCTTCTACAACGTCCAAAAGAATCCAGAAGGAGTTGATCGCATGGATAAGGAAAACCTGCAAAAAAATTCAGTGGAGAAGAGTTCTGCAGCTGAAAATACCCTGAAGTTTTAGAAAAGTTACTGCGGAGGATTCAAAAGATGGTGCAGAGGTTTCAAGCACGAATGGTTTCCGCTCGCCAATTTCTGACTGATTTAAGGAATCCACCACTCTCATGAAGAGGGACCGATATTGCGGAGTGACGCCCGAGTTGACTATTCTGTTCAGCTCGGGACAGGAATACTCTTGAGGACATAAACTTCAATAAACAAACCGTTAAAAAAAACTTAGCTACTTGACTAGCAGTACCCTAGATCAATGAGCTTCTGTAGAAGCCTGGCAATTATCTTATTAAGTATCGAACTATTTACAGCTGCCGATCGCTGCAACTGCTCCAACGGTTTGACACCAAACATTTCGTATATCTTTCCTTTTGAACACAATCAATCTGACCCAACAGGCCGCGCAGCCGCGTGCATGCAGGTTCCGCACTCACCAGACCTCCTGACTACCCCGGACAGCGAAGAGATCGTGGTCGCTCGCGTGCGTGCGGCACCACAGGCTGGCGACTCTTCCGAAGCGGTCGCAACGAGCTTGTTCGGTACTCCGAGTGCCTCGGAAAGGGCTCCTTGGTCCTGCATCGAGTTCATTACGTCTGAGTACCGCGGTATGGAACTGAAATTTGAGTGGAGCTCATTGGATTGTTGGATTGTTTGATTGATGGCAGCCGCAGCCACCGAGTGATTGCTGGCACCCATCCGTCTGCTTGTGTCAAGTTCGACGATGATGAAATGGACCGCCGAGCGGCCTTATCAATAAAAAGCTTAACCAACACCTATCTAAAATTAACAACGTTGTTAATCATAAACTTTATATCGATTAATCGATAAGAAAAAACCTAATCATCGAAAATGTGGGTCAAGTTCACCTTCAGCCCCAACACCGATCGACAGGATATCGATCCTGCGCTACTTGCCTTTCGATTACGGTCCGTCCAGCAGCCGGCCCTGCCTGGCGTGAGATCGGGCAGCGCGACGAGTTGGAGGAAAACGAGTCCGAAGGCCTGAGGGACAGCCTGTCTGTGGAGATGATCTTTTTGTGTCAGTCCTTCATGCAAAATACGCAGTTGTATGGTGGTCCGAGACTATTGTTACCTTATGTAAACTTAATTTGAATTTTAGGTCGCGATATTCGTATGAGTTCCGCATTGTCATGACCAATCGTTTGGACCGCCCGGTGGAATTTCCCACCTTCGGTTCTTCTCTTAGTATGCCTACAGAGCTAAATTTACAGAAATGTTTTTTCATTTATGATAAGGCATTCGCCGAATCAGAGGACAGTAGTGCCGAAGATATCATTTTATATTTTTGGCCCAAAGGAGTAGAATTGAACAAGATGCTTTTTCTAACCGGAGGATGTACCGCTGTTATTAATTTTGCTGCAAACTTTACCGATGAAGGGGTTGGTGTTATGTGTTTGAGCTCAAGCAAAATTGCATTTCGTCAGGTCGGTGAAGTTGTATTTTGCCTTACGGGATTGAAGTGTACACCAAATGATTCCTTACAACGGGCTTTGAATTATGTTTATGATGCATTCTGCTTTTATAATGGTAGCGTAAATGATGTTTTGGTAGCCTCGCAGTCCGGGGGTAGATCCCAGTTGCTGTTGGAATTTGAAAGAATGGGGGCCGAAATTTTACCATTAGTTATGGAGTATCACAGAGATCAATTGCGTGCTTTTGCTTCTCTTCGGTATTTTGATTTTGGAGCCTCTTTGAACAATAGTTTGTTTATTGTCTCCTCGCATGTTTTGGCTGGTTCAGTTGCGCTAAGCGAAGATCACTTGGGTGCGTGCATGTTTTGGGATGAAAACGTCGTTTGCTCTCATTTTAATCAGCTGATGACTCGCTTGGCGTTGAATCGAGTACGTTACTTACGAAGTAAATTGGAGGTTTTGTCTCAGTCAGGCGGGGATAGCAGTTCAAAGTCCGTCTTTGGCGATTGCATGGCGATATATGTGAGCCACGGCGATATGAACCTTTTGACACTCCAGCGGCGTAAACTCGTGTCTCTCGCTTCTTGTTTTGGAACTGGAACCAGCGTGTCTGAGGGCAGTGCAACTCCTTTTGTTACACCTGTGAAGGCCAAGAAGAGCAGTCGTTCTTTGGGCTTCGATGTAAAAGATGAAACCGATTCGCCGGCCACTATACTGGCCGGATTTGGGGTGAATGACTCCGTAAATGAAAGTTCCGCGCCCTATTGTATGTACACGGCCTTGTTAGGTCAGATTGGGGTATGTCTGATCATGTCCGTCAATATTCTTGCCGATGTCGACCACCGCCGAATTATTCGAATGCACCTGGAGCCTCAGCTCGTAACTCTGCACGACGATTTGGTCCAGGCGGACAAAACAAGGCCTACTCCATCGTCGTCGACGTCCGCATCGCGGGCCGCAGCGCCGTCGACGCGCAGTTCCGCCGGCGGGCTTGCAAGTCCGAGCGGAAGCATCGCCGCCGACACGGATCTTGTTACAGTTTTCGACAGCACTGCGGGAACGCTGACTAGCTATCCCCGTCAGGGAGCCGATTTGCCGGCGTTGTACACGAACGACGTTAGCTTCGCCCACGGGCTGTTCGAGTCGCGTCCAGACATGCTTCAGGTCGTGCTACGAACGCCGGACGGTTCTACACACTCAAGAAGAATCTTCGATCGCGAAATCCATCACCAGCATCGATCGTCGCTGATCCCCGACGTCATGGCGCCAGAAGAAAAGGACGTCGAAGAACAGACAAGAGAGGTCCTGAATGCTCTCCTTCCGCAGTACTCTCATCCGTTTTTGTAAAATTATGCGTTTCTTGCCAAGTCTGTCACTGTCCCTTGTTGAGACTTACTATCGGTAGAAATACCGTGAAGTAGAATCAACATCAACAATTTTTACAGTCACACAAGACCATTGTCATGCGAAATAAACAAAAAAAGCGTTTTTAATCTTAAAAATGAGAGAGAAAAAGTTGTCCTAAACTTAAAACCTAAGGTCCTACTGTATCGAAAGATTTTCCTTAGCCAACTCACTCTTAATGTGGTTGGCCTGATCAAAAGCTTGTTCAAGTAACTCTAACTGCGTCGCTGACAGAGGTCCGGTTAAATGCTGAAAATTAGGATCGGCACTACGATAAAACTGAATACTGTCAACAAAATAGATTGCCTCATTGAAGTCATCTATAGGAGTATCAATATCCTCATCTTCCTCCTTGAACACCGCCAAACCATCTTCATCCTCGACGAGTTCGCCATCATCTCCTACAGGCAACGAGGACATCTCGGAAAATTTGCCATACAAATCTGAATTATCAAGACCATCAAGAGAATCCACTGCGTCTTCGTCATCATCAATATCATTCCCCTGTTGAATTATACCAGCTGCATAGCTTTCTGCATCTTCAAATGGGCTTTTACCCTCGGCTATGTCGTCATCGTCCAGCAAATTATCAAGATCTTCGTCTTCTTCAACATCATTCGCAACTTGGTTGCCAATTTCTATCATCGCAGCCAATAAAATATCAAACAACCCGGCGCTATGATTTTTCACTGCAATACTTTGCTCGTTAAAAGGAATACCAAACAACAGCGAGGTCAATCCCAAACACAAAACTTTCTTATCATAGATTCTCGGCAATTTTTGAAGTTTCAAACCTGCGATTGCCTTCAAAACCTTTTCTAAGGCACCAGGCATGATCCCCTCAATGAGACGAACAGACAACACCGGATTGTAGAAAAATGCATCAAGAAATACCTCCAGAAGACAAACTCGGTACGCGAACTTATTCTTCTTAACTAGATAAAACTCCTTTAACGCAGGAGATAATATATGTTCTAAATAAGGGTCCAAAGGTGAAGCAAGCGGCCTGCTGGGAGATTCAGGAGTTCCGATCCGGTGACTTTCCAGAAACGTATGATAAAGACTCACCGCGGCTATTTTCGGCTCGCTGGCCTTATAAGACCCGATTACACTAACAATAAACTCAAAAATCGAAGATAACAACGGAGATCCGGGAGCGAAAAGAGTCTGTCTATCGGTGAAAGAAATAACGTTATCAACAAAAGGGACGACATGGTCGATGTAAAGTTCGCGAACTTCGGGATCCTGGGTCGCGTAAAATTTCATAATGGACGGATACCACGTCGACAATAGCGCTTCAGATGTTGGTCTACAAACGTAGCTGAAAAAATTAAAAATATCTAACAATTCTACAATTTCGTCCTGATCAAAATCCTCAGATTCTGACTTTGAGATGAAATAAAGAAGAAGAGGGCGCAACGCAACCTCGCACGAATCCATTAAGTTTGAAGATGGATTGTCCAAATGCACAAAACTCTGCAGAACGGTACAAATACTTCTCAGCAATCGATAAATAACAAGCTCGAGATTATCCTGATCATCTTCTCCAGCCGCTTCAAATTTTTCACGCGTTTGAAAAAACCTTGTCACTAAATGAGCTATTATTTCTCCAGCAATAGGAGGTAGATGTTCAGGGTACAGCTTTAATAAATCTTCGAAAGCGTTCGCCAAATCGTCGACCTTAAACTCGTCCAGCAATTCCAAATAAGCCTGCAAAACCGAAGCCAAATGTGGTTCCAGAACTGGCTGAATTACTTCAAAACGATCGGCAAAAATTGATAAACTTCCCGCAGCCTTCACCCGCACCACTTCAGAAGCGTCATGTAAAAGCAATTTATACAATTTTTCAGACACGTATAATATTAAGTCGTCCTGTCCAGTAAAACTGCTTACCGCCTGAACCACAAACAACGCAAAATGACAAGCACGAGCGCGTAAAATCGAATGAGAGGAGTCAAATTCGGGCAAGATATACTTCCGCATCAACGGAAAAATATTCTCCTTATACTGAGGGGAGATACTTAAAGGAACAAGCAGTTTTCCCAGTAACAACATCAAAGTGTCTTTAACAGAAACGCTACGATTTGGAGAATTCGACTGCATCAAGTTCAAATCGCTTTCGAGAGAAGTTTCCAGAAAATTATAAAACCACTGCAAATTTCCTTTTCGCATTACGCAAATATTTTCCACAAAACTGAGGGCTTCCAATCTCCCATTTTCACCTATGCTAAATAAAGCCGTTTCGTTTCTTAAGTACTCATGGGGATTATCATTGAACTCACTAATATCCTGCTCTGTCATGGGTAGCAAATGGACGATGCAATTTTGAAAGAGATCAAATACATGAGATTTTAACAACGGGTACAATTTTCCAGATTTAACACAAATGCTAGCTATATGGACAGCGCGAGTTAAAAGTTTCATAGGAATGTCCCTCCGGGTTGAATACAAGGAACAAAGATGCATCACGCTTCCGAATATTGTAGGGAAGTATTGATCCACAAATGCAACCGCGAACTGATACTTCATCATTCTGGCATCAGCCTTAGGGTCCGCTCGTTTATGGCTAGATTTACCATACTTTGAAGGCTTTTTCTTTTTGCCGAGAGTACTTTCATCTATATCATACTGCTTTGCAGGATTCTTAAACATCGATAGAAGTCTGTCGAAACAAAGGAGCGCCCATTTGATCACACGATACTGCCCATCTGCAACTTCTGCACTCACCGACGGAAGAATTACCGGAAATTTGAATAAAGAAAACAGCAATTCCATCCACGGAGCAACCCAACCGCTCTGAATCAACGGAAAACTAATATCTGACCTTACAGCATGAGAAAAGCACTGTACTACGACTTTAAGCATGTCGCAGCCTTCCTGGGTATCCCATCCACCGTTCTGAATAACCAACTGCGAAAACTGGACGAGGGCAGGAAACGTGGTTTGCACGATCTTGACCTTTTCCGGACTTTCTTCTCCATTCTCTTCCGGAAATTCATAATTTTTCATCATTCTCCTAACGCCCAAAACGGCTCCATACATAAGCTCCTTGGAGCCAGCAGAAAAAAGTGCAGCAACTTGTCCAAGTAAACCCGGCCAGTTCTGAGGATAGTCTAACGCAACCATAGCTTGAAAGCTGTCTTCTAAATACGGCCTGAGTTTTCGTGGAAGAACACCCAAAATTCCTGGAATCTGCAAACGCAAGGACTGTCT
>QZWR01000431.1:0-13440 GCA_004114325.1 Zoophagus insidians | reverse complement strand
AGTAATGGGCCTAGAAAAACGTTTTCAAAAGGAGGCTCGTCAGATTTTAATAAAAGAAAATCTTTTTCAGGTACCGATAAAGCAAAACGTCCTCGCACAACAGGAGGATCTACGTTCAAGAAACGAGATGGTGATTCAACAGAAAAACGTTCGTATACAAAACGAGATGATTCGGAAAGCAGACCACGTAAATCATACGGGGATTCTGAGAAATCGTTTTCAGGTGAAAAAAGAACCTACGGTAAACGCCAGGATGGAAGTTTTAAATCGGGTGGAGATAAAGAAAAACGTTCTTATACAAAAAGAGAAGATTCAGATCGTCCTCGTAAAAGTTACGGAGACCATGATAAAAAGCCGTTTGTAAAACGCGCTGATGGAAAATATGAAAGTGCAGGACCTCGCAAAAGTTACGGAGACGGAGAAAAACGTTCTTATACAAAGCGTGATGATTCTGATGGTCCACGCAAGAGTTATAGTGACGGTGACAGCAAGCCATTTGTAAAACGTGCTGATGGAAAATACGAAAGTGCCGGCCCTCGTAAAAGTTATGGAGACGGCGAAAAACGTTCTTATACAAAACGTGATGATTCTGATGGACCACGCAAAAGTTATGTTGATGGCGAAAAACGTTCATACACAAAAAGAGAAGATTCAGATCGTCCACGTAAAAGCTTTGGAGATGGTGAAAGAAAACCATTTGTAAAACGTGAAGATGGTAAGTACGAAAGTGCGGGCCCTCGTAAGAGTTACGGTGATGGAGAAAAACGTTCTTATACTAAACGTGATGATTCTGATGGGCCACGCAAAAGTTATGGTGATGGAGAAAAACGTTCGTATGCCAAAAGAGAAGATTCAGATCGTCCGCGTAAAAGTTATGGTGACGGAGAAAGAAAACCTTATGTGAAACGTGAAGGAGGAGATTTTGACAAACCAAGAAAATCGTATGATGATAAAAAATCATTTGATAAACCATACGAACCAAAAATGTCAAAATCGGAACGTGTTGTAGAGAAATCTAAAAAAGCCGGCCCGTCTAAAACATCTGATCAAAAAGGCGTTGCAGACGATGCAGTTCGTTTGAACCGTTATGTGGCTAATGCTGGCATTTGTTCAAGAAGAGAAGCGGATGTTTTAATTGCAACAGGCGTAGTAACCGTTAACGGAAAAATTGTAACCGAAATGGGTTACAAGGTTAATCCAACAGATGTTGTTACTTATGGAGGTGTGCCAATTAAAAATGAGGTTAAAAAATATTTATTACTAAATAAACCAAAAGATTATATCACAACCATGGATGATCCGGAGGAACGTAAAACGGTAATGGAACTGATCCGTAAAGCTTGTAAAGAGCGTTTGTATCCTGTTGGAAGACTAGATAGAAATACAACGGGTGTTTTATTATTTACAAATGATGGTGACTTAACGGCTAAGTTAACGCATCCAAAATTCAACGTAAGAAAAGTATACCATGTTGTTTTAGATAAACGTATTACTTCCGAAGATTTCAAAACTTTATCGGAAGGTGTTGAATTAGCTGATGGTCCAATTAAGCCGGATGCTATTGAATATGTTGGTGAAGGAAAATCTGAATTAGGAGTGGAGATCCATAGTGGACGTAACCGTATTGTTCGTCGTTTATTCGAACATTTAGGATATGAAGTGATGAAACTGGATAGAGTAGTGTTTGCGGGCTTAACTAAAAAAGATCTGCCAAGGGGTAAGCACAGGTTCTTAACGCCGAAGGAAATTGATTTCCTGAAAATGTTGGGATAAGAGGCTGAAAAGACTTTTGACTTAAGAGATAAAAGAGATGTGCGAAATGTACATCTCTTTTTTTTATATTTATAATCAAAAACTCTGAGCTCTCTGCGAATAAACTTCGCGTCTCTGCGGTGAATAAAAACTAAAACACATGAATAAAATATACTATCTCTCAACCTGCGACACCTGCAAACGTATTATTTCTGAATTAGGATTAAAAGAAAAAGGATTTGAATTTCAAGATATAAAAACGGAAAAAATAACTCCGGCGCAACTGGAGGAAATGAAAAAGAATGCTGGTTCTTACGAAGCATTGTTTAGCCGAATTGCCCGTAAATACAAAGAACTGGACTTAGGCTCAAAAAAACTGGCAGAGACGGACTACAAGAATTTTATTTTAGATGAATACACGTTTTTAAAACGCCCCGTCATTTTTATTGGAAAGAAAATGTTTGTTGGTAATACAAAAACTGTAATTGCAGAGGCAAAATCAGCATTATAAAAATAACTTGAAAATAGCGACATAGAGTATGTTTTGGTGGTTTTGCCAATTGCATAAAAATTCTAACTTTGATGAAGAAATTTATAATCAAGTAATTGCAAGTATCGGTTAATATTGTTTGTCTGGATGTGCCTTATCCTGCTAATTATGGTGGAGCAATTAATATGTTTCATAAAATAAGATGGCTAAACAAAAAAGGAGTAGATGTTTATTTGCATTGCTTTGAGTATGGCGATAGAACTGCATCCTATGAATTAAAAAAACATTGTAAGGAAGTTATTTACTACAAACGCAACACAGGCTTTTCATCGTTTTTAACGTCACTACCCTATAATGTGAAATCAAGGATCTCAGCTGAATTAAAGAGAAATTTATTAAAAAATGATTACCCTATTATTTTTGAAGCGTTACATACTTGTTTCTTATTAAATGATAAAGCTTTTGAAAAGCGAAAGAAAATTTTCAGAGAGTCTAATATAGAACACGACTATTTTTTTCATTTAGCGAAAAATGAAAAAAGCTTTTTGAAGAAAATGTATTTATACATGGAAGCTTTTAAATTAAAACGTTTCGAAAAAATCGTTTCTTATGCCGATTTAATGCTTGTAGTTTCAACAGAAGATGAAAAACATTTTGCGGAGCATTATGCCAAAGCCAAAGTAAAATATCTGCCTTCATTCCATCAAAATGATGAATTACTGGTGAGTTCAGGTGTATCAGATTACATATTATATCACGGTAATTTGAGTGTCTCTGAAAATTATATGTCTGCTGATTGGCTTATTGATCATGTTTTTTCTAAAATACAACATCCTGTAATTGTAGCAGGGTTAAACCCGCCTAAATTTTTAAAAGATAAAATTTCGAAATACTCGAATATTACATTAAAAGAAAACTGCAGTTCAGAAGAAATGAATGCGTTAATTCATAACGCACAAATACATTGTTTATATACGCCGCAAGCTACCGGATTGAAACTTAAATTATTAAATGTTTTATTTAAAGGACGTTTTGTTATTGCTAATAATTTTATGGTTTATGGCACAGACTTGGCTGCTTCCTGTACAGTTGTTGATTCTCCTGCACACTATATTGAGGCTATCGATCGATGTATTGGTTTGGAATTTAAAGCTGACGAATTAGAAAAGAGAAAAAATAATTTAAAACTATTTGATAATAGTTTAAATGCCGATACTTTAATTAATTTCATAAAAAATTAAATACATGCATTCGAGATTAGAATTAGCAGATATTATACTCTTAAGATTAGAAAACGAAAAAAGTAAATTGAAACAAGAGTTCCAAAACTCTTCTCAGGTAAACTCTTGTGTTATTGATAATTTGTTGCCAGATGACATTGCTTTGAAAATTTACAAATCTTTCCCTGAACCAAGCTCTATGGGGCAGCACAGGTCTCTTAAAGAAAATAAAAAAATTGCAGCTCAATTAAATTTATATCATCCAATTTTAGAAGAAATAACCTTTGCTTTTCATGATTTAAGAATTGTGAAGTTGGTGGAAGAAATTACAGGTATAAAAAATATGGAACCTGATTCTAATTTATATGCCGGCGGTTTAAGTTTAATGAGCGAGGGCAATTTTTTGAATCCTCATTTGGATAATTCACATGATAATGAGAGAGACAGGTATAGGGTTTTGAACTTATTATACTATGTCTCACCCGATTGGAAACTTGAAAACGGTGGTAATTTAGAGCTTTGGGATAATGGCGTGAAAAAGCCGCAGCGAACAATTGTATCTAAGTTTAATAGATTGGTTTTAATGATAACCAACAAAACGTCATACCATTCTGTGTCGAAGGTTGTTTGTCAAAAAAACAGATGTTGTGTTTCTAATTATTATTTTTCTGCAGTACCGGCTGAAAATGAAAGCTATTTCCATGTGACTACTTTTTATGGAAGGCCTGAGGAGAGGTTCAAACGATTAATACTTCCTATAGATGCTTTAATTAGAAAAGCAATCAGAAAAATATTTAAGAAGGGTGTTGTAAAAACAAAACATATTTATAAAAAATAATTTTGTGAAATTATTCAAACATAAAACCGTTTGAAATAATACCTGCATTAAAGTTAGTTACAAAACTCCCATTTGGTTTATAAATTTCAACTTTTGATTTCTGAACATAATCAATAGCATCTGCAACGTATATGGTGTAATCTCTTGGGTTAATACCTAAACCATAATATAGCTTAGAACCTTGACTAATTAATGGATTTGAGGGGAGGGAGGTAGAAGAAATAGAAAATTGATATACGCCATTATTTAAATAGTAAAGAGTATCACGTGTTTTATTAATGCACAATTTATAAGGACTATCTCCCGTATTAAAATTTAAAGTTTGTTCAACTTGTAAATTAATAGGATTGATACGCATCATTTTTCCGGTTTGACTTGCTGTAGAGCTACCGCTTGTTAAAACCCATACTTTAGCATTTTTATCTATTTCAATACTAGAAGCGCCTTTACCTACATTAATACTATCAGTAATAATATCGGTTGTAGTATTTACTATATAACAGTAATCAGAAGTGCTATTAGTAATGAATGCTTTATTGTATATTAAAACCATCTCTTCTGAGCCTGCTAAGCAAGCAATAGAGCCCGTGATCGCATTTGAATTTAAATCTACTATCTGAAGTGAATTAGCGTGTAGATCACTTACATAAGCTTTATTATAAGTTATTGGTAACAAGTATCGTGGAGAATTAAACCCATTTATTGTAGCAGTTTTTATAAAGTCATTTGAATTAACCACCACAATTTTATTGGAGTTATTCATAACCACATAATAGTGATTATTATATTTGGCCATACTTTGACAAACGTTACCAAGTGTAGCACCTCCGTTTTGTTGTTGATCATATTTGTCAATCACAGCACCCGACGTTGGATCGTATAAAGAAATGGTACCTATTCCCCAGCCATAATTACCTTCGTTGATTACCAATACTTTATTGTCCGAATTAATATTAACGGCTGTTTTTACAGGATCTTGCGGCTTATCTTTTATACAAGAGCTTAATAAAAAA
This sequence comes from Zoophagus insidians, assembly GCA_004114325.1. Classification (NCBI taxonomy): domain Eukaryota; kingdom Fungi; phylum Zoopagomycota; class Zoopagomycetes; order Zoopagales; family Zoopagaceae; genus Zoophagus; species Zoophagus insidians. The sequence continues at coordinate 8,127 of QZWR01000431.1, read as the reverse complement.
AGAATGAATATTGAATAATAAATTTTCATGAGTTGTAGCTGAACCTATGAGGTTACAACTTAATAAATTTTATTTTTTTTGATAAAATACCATTAGATATATTCAGAAAATAAATTCCCGCATCTAATGTTTCTGTTTCAATTTGTAATTGATGAGGGCCTACATGGTTTTGAGACGAATTGTTCGTGATCACTTCTTTACCTGAAATATCAAATACATTGATATGTAATTCTGATTCAGCAATGGTTGAATAATTAATAGTTAAATTTTGATGAGTTGGATTTGGAGAAACAGTTATGTTAACAATATTTTCAAGCTCATTGATCCCAACATTATTAGTAGTGGTAAAATGATCAATGCTAAAGTAGCCGGGTGTTTTCATCACACCACTGGTGTCAGTATCACTAGATTCTAGTATCAATTGTAAACTATCAACCAAGCCAACAGCAATACAATTCACATATCTCCAGTCATCTATTATATAATCACCGGCAGTTCCTGATCTGTAATCTGCTAAATAAAATTGTACATAACCCGGATTCAAAACTCCATTTTTATATCCATATACCGTTAATCTAAACCAGTCCGGGTAAGTTCCTTGCGCGAAGCCTGAAAATGTTCCTGTTGTATCGCCAAATTTACGACAGTTGGCACTTCCATTTTTCATAACGTTTTTTACATAAGTTGTGTTGGTAATAAAAAAGCCGGATACTTTATTTAAAAAATTAGGAGTGTTTTCTAAATAGATCATAGCACTGTCTTTTACAGTAGCATAATTACTGCCATCAAAGGCTGTATAGCTTGCGCAGGCATATAAATTAGATGCTGTAACATTTGTTGTATCGTGAATATTTGTGTAAACAGATCCTGATGACCAGGCATTATTTTCCCAACCATATTCAAACACGATTGGCTTTGTAAGGCTTGATCTCCAATCGGTTCCGCTAGTGTCTTGATAAAAGAAATTAGGCGTTAATGTAAACGTTTCAAAATTTTCAGTGACTTGTGCATAACTTAAATTCACTAACATTATGCTTAATACGATTCCTATTTTTGTAATACTTTTCATTTTAGCAGAGCTTATTTTTTGAATGCCTAATTTACGAAAAGATATTCTAAATAAACTAAGTTATATAACCTCTGATCACCTATTACAAAATCCAGTAATAGTAAGCAATCAGAGGTTAATTTGTTTCTATAGTTTGATCAATTTTATTTTTTTAGAGGCAGTACCATCATTAATAGTGATGAAATAAACACCAGCTTCTAAAGTTTCAGTATTTAATTTTAATGTATTACTTCCAATCGTTGTTTCAGTACTTTGTTGTTGGATTTCTTTTCCTGTAATATCAGAAATAGAAATATTTAATTGACGTACTGAATTTGATTCATAACTTAAAATAGCGAATTGATTTGCTGGATTTGGAAATACAGATAAGTTTGACGTATTAGATAGTTCCTCTATACCAACAGTACTTTGTGTTGTAAAGTTATCCATTGAAAAAAATGCAGGAGTCTTCATTCCAAAAGCATTATTGTCACTTGATTTCATTTCAAAACTAATGCTATCCACCTGACCTAACGCCACACAGTTTATAAATTGCCAGTTTTTCACTACATAATCGTTAAGAGTACCCGCAGCTCTGTAATCAGCTAAATAAAATTCAACGCTATCAGTTGTCATACTTCCGCCTCTGTATCCTCTTACTAACACTTTAAACCAATCAGGATATTCTCCTTGTGGAATGCTTGTACCAGAACCAGTTCCGGTTGTGTCTCCAAATCTTCTTCCAAAGCCACCTTTTTTTATTTCTTTCCAGGCATAAGTTGTATTGGTAATGTAAAAACCGGAAACAGCTGTTGTATTATTTGTAAATGAAATAACTGCATTACTTTGAGTGGTAGCATAATTATTACCGGCAAAAGCAATACCCGGAATGCAACCATATAAATTTGTGTAGCTTCCATCTACTGTATCATTTAAATTGGTGTAAGCAGTACCTGATTCCCAGTATCCTCCAAAAGAAGGGTTCCATCCGTATTGGAAAGTTACTCCACCGGGAGGTGTCAGATCTGTACCTGCATTATCTTGATAATAAGTGTTTGGTGATAATGTATACGTATCAAATGTCACGGTAGTTTGTGCTTGTGTTGCCACAGTGGTTGCAAAGCTTAAAGCTATGGCGAGTTTAGTAATTGTTTTTTTCATGTTGTTTGTTTTTGTTATTGACTGTTTATTATTTCTAGTTGATTGATTGGTATTACTTTTTTTGGTTTATGATAATTCATGCAAAGACCTACCTCGTAATTTTGCATTGGCATTGGCCTGTTTGCTATAACGCTATAATTTTTATTAAATAGATTATTGATGTTGCAAAATAATTCAACGTTTACAGAGCTAAACGAATAGTTATAGCTACATTTTAAATTGGCTATATAATAAGGATTTAACCAACTAGTGTTGTCGGTTGAAGTAAAACGATACCCTGTGTAATTATTATTAAATAATATATTTACATTTTTATACTTTATTAATAGAGTTGCTTGGCCATTATAACGTGGGGTATAAATCAACTGCCTGTCTATTGAATTATCATTTTCACTGCTGCTTTTTTGATTAGTAGATAATACATACGAAGTATTAATAATTAATTTTAATAATACATCTTTCGCCGAATAAGATAGTTCTGTTTTTGTTTCTGTTCCTCTGCTATATACTTCGGCAATATTCCTGGGGCTCCAGTAAGAATTATTAGACGGTAACCAAATGATCCAGTTGGTGGTATGCCTGTTAAAATAAGTCGCTTCTATTAATATATTAATATTGTTTTTTGAATACTTGAACTCAATGCCTCCGTCTACTTCATAGCCTTCTTCGGGTTTTAAATTTGGATTTCCTCCAGGAGTCCAATACAGATCATTTAATGTAGGTTGCCTGAAAGATGTATTTGCATTAATTTTTGTTGCGAACAGTTTTGATAACTGATAGTGTAGGCCCGTATTTCCTGTAAAAGGTATTTTTGTTTGATTGGTAAATTCTTTTCTGACCGCCAGATTATAATTTAATTTAGAGTTTAGTAAACTTAATTTATACGCGCCAAAAAAAGCCATTTTTGTTAAGTAGTGATAATAAATCGATTGCTCTGTAGAGAAAGGTTTTTCAACTCCGAGCGTCGGTTGATTTACTAAATGATAATTCGCTATTTCTGCCCCTGTCCTGGAATAAAGAACAGATTCATAATTTGTAAAGTTGGCTCCAAAATTAAACTGATGTTCATAGTATTTATACATATTATCGCTTTCGGCTATTACTGTTTTTATATTACTTTCACTCACTAAATAATTGGCATTACTATCATTGTAATTTAAGTTATCATTAAAGTACCCTAAGCGTATAATTGAATTTAAATTTCGTTTGGAGTAATTCCAATCAGCGTTTAATTTTAAATTTTCATCTAATTGACTTTGTTTACTTGGAAAATTGGTATAAGAAGGAAGGTTCCTGTTAACCACATTATACCAGGCTCTTACATTAATTTTTTGAAAAGAATTTACTAAAAAAGATAATTCCTGCATTAAACCTTTTGCAACATAGTTGGCATGCGTTATTTGTTTATTGGGATTTTCTTTATCAGTTGTATCTTTATAGTTATAATTATTTTGAGAAGAATTATAATAAACATTAGTGTTAGAAACTATTCTCTTATAGCTCAATAAAATTCCCGAATTTATTTTGTGTGTGCCGAAACTTCCAATGCTCGTTTGCAATTTTGTTTTATATCCTTGATTAAAAGCTAAATTATTTTGTAAACGAATACTTCCTCCAATAGCGCCGCTTCCCCACATGGCACTACCACCACCATATTCCAACGAAACAGCATTAAAAAATGATGTTGGTACAATACTCAAATCGGGTTGTCCTAACATAGCATTCTGAATATTTAAACCGTTCCATAACAAAGCCGTATGGTAAGAACTTCCTCCTCGCATACTGGTAGTAGCAATATTACCGTTGCCATATGATTTCACATGAATCGTAGATTGATTGGATAGCAAATCGGCTAAACTGCTTGTATTGTATCTGGCAAGAGTTAAACTATCAATGCTTATATGTTTTTTTGAAGTTTCAAATTGTTCCTGTTTGTTTTGAATAATAACAACTTCCTCTAGTTGGTGTAGTGTTGTATCTTTTGTTTGAGAATAGAGTAGAGGAGATAACTGAAAATAACATACGACTATCCAAACTAATAAATTTGAATAATGATAGTTATATGGTTTTATATTGCTCACCCTTTTATTACCAGTAATAACACATATCACTTAAGGGAAAATGAAAAAACAGCATGTTGCCTAAACATCCTATTTTTTGTTAGCCTTTGTTTCCCCGAAAGCTTCAAAATGCATATTGGCAGGTCTTCTGACTCATCTTTGTTTTTAAAGCCTTCCCGTCAAACCGACAGTGGCATATTTTAAAAACACTATTTAAGACTTACAGCAGCGGGCACTGTTCATGAATTACACATGATTCCCTTTTAATTTTTTGATACAAGCTAAGTATCTAAAAACCAAATTGCGAGGTAAATGTAGTAATAAAATATAAAACCCCACATTTATTTTAAATGTGGGGTTTATGAAATACGATTTAATGAAAATCTTATTAAGTTCCGGCAAGCATATCCCCCCAACCTGCGTTTTCTGAATGCTCTTCTGCTTTAATACTTAACACGGCAGTTTTCGCATGATGTATAACCTGTAAAGAATATGGGCCTAAAAAGAAACCACTTATTTCTGCATCCTGGTCGGTCATAATAGAAATGAGATCGCCGCCAACTTTATCACAATAATTTACAGTGGCAACAGCTCTATTTTTTACATTCTCTAATAACTCTGTTGAACATGCAACACCTCTCTCTTTTGCAGCTACTTCAACCTGGTGTAGCATTACTTCCATGGCTGGTTTTTTACTTCCTTCATCGTCTGCCAATAAGCCAACAGTGTATACATGAGCAGTAAATTGTTTTGCTAATTCTAAGGTTAATACTACTTTATGTCTTGTATGTTCTGATGTGTCGATAGGCAAAATAATTTTTTTGTACCCAAATTTATCAACATGCTCGCTCATCGTTAAAACAGGGCAAGAGCTTTTTGCTAGCACTTTTAAAGCATTGCTTCCAATAGTTAAATCTTCCCACGAACTGTAACCATGAGTTCCCATTACAATTAAGCCCGCTTTTATTTCCTTAGCAAATTTTACAATCTCCGTTGTTGGATTTCCTGTGTTTACAACAGTTGTCACATTTACGCCATATTCTTTTTTAATATCAGAAGCTAATTCTTCTAATTTTTGTTGCACAGCGCTCGATGCTTTTTCTATATTATCTAAAGTAATGCTCGGCGTAAACACATTAAATTTTTCCCAATGTTTAGTAATGATGTGTACTAAATAAATTTCTCCTTTTGTGTATTGAGCTAAAAAAGCCCCATGCTTAATAGCTAAGTAAGAAGTCTCTGAAAAATCAGTAGTGATAATGATTTTGTTTGTGTCTAAATGTATCATAATGTTAGTGTTATTTAGTTAGTGTTATAAATGTACATGTTTTTTATTAAGAATTTATAATAGGTAGCTTGTAACTAATATTTTTCTCTCTGTTAATTTAATCATTTATACTTAATTGCGTGAAAAATGTTTTGGTTTAATGAACGATAATCTGAGATAAGTCTAATGAGTAATATTTTCCATTGCCCTTGGATCATGCTTATGTTTAAATAAAACAGCAAATAATATAGCAATTACCAACGCATATATAGCAAAGGTTAGCCATATGTTATGCCAGTCTTTTCCAACATTTGATGTAAAGAAATGGTCAATGATGTATCCGCTCGAAATACTTCCAAATACAGCGCCAAAACCATTTGTCATCATCATAAACAAACCTTGTGCTGATGAACGAATTGTAGAATCAGTAGATGTTTCAACAAACAATGATCCGGAAATATTGAAAAAATCAAAAGCCATTCCATAAACAATACACGACATAATTATCATCCACAAACCATCCGTTGGATTTCCATATGCAAATAAACCAAAGCGTAAAACCCAGGCAAGCATACTGATGAGCATCACTTGTTTGATGCCGAATTTTTTTAAGAAAAACGGAATAGCTAAAATAAAGAGTGTTTCGGAAATTTGAGAAATAGACATAATGATCGTAGAATATTTTACGACAAATGAATCTGCATATTGTGATTGATGTTTAAAATCGTCTAAGAATACATCACCATAAGCATTTGTTAGCTGCAAAGCCGCACCTAAAAACATACTGAAAATAAAGAACAAGGCTAGCTTATAATCAGCAAACAATTTAAAAGAACTTAAGCCAATTAGATCAACAAAAGACTTGTTGTTTTCCGTGTTGTGTTTTGGTTTACATTTTGGTAATGAAAAAGAATACATTCCTAATGCAATAGCGGCAATGGCTGCAATATAAAATTGATTTTCTGAGGCCTTATTACCCGTTAAGTTTGTTATCCACATAGCTACTATAAAGCCTATTGTCCCCCAAACTCTTATGGGAGGAAAACTTTTTACTACATCGAGGTTATTACTTTTTAAGGCATTATAAGCTACCGAATTCGACAAGGCAATTGTTGGCATATAAAAAATCATAGCTATTAATATTACCCAAAAGAAACTTGATGGATCATTTATTTGAGGAACGTATAATAATGTTAATCCGCCTAGTATATGAAGAATGCCATATAATTTTTCTGCATTGAGCCATCTATCAGCAATAATACCACAAAGCGTAGGCATAAAAATAGATGCTATTCCCATGGTCGAAAAAATAGCTCCAAACTGAGTTCCATCCCATTGCTTAGTACCAAACCAATAATTAGCAACAGTAATTAACCAGGCACCCCATACAAAAAATTGTAAAAAACTCATTACAATTAAACGCGTTTTCAAATTCATAATCAATGTTTTAACTATTTAAACAGCAAGATATAAAAAAGATTTAAATGTCACTAAAACTTATTCCTGTATTATAAATTTTAAATTCGGAAATCATGTATACGAAACTATTTAACTTAACTCTTGTCTTTAGTCTCTGTAATAATTTGGTTATGCAAAGTAAAACATGTGTGTCGCTTCAAAAAGCTTTTGATAAAAAATATGTTACGGCTAAAGCAATATGCAAAGGAGGTTTAGAGTTAGATTACTTGGTTTGTAATTTGCTGAAGGATTCTTTAGTTATTACAATTCCGGCAGGTTGGCGCTTTAACTCCGATGCGAAAAAAAATGATTATCAGGATATTTTAGTAGCTCACGAAGAGATATTGGTTTTGAGACCTAAAGAAACTAAGAAGTTTGATATTAAAGGTTACTGCTGTGAAGCCACAAAAGGCGGTCCACAAAAAGGAGTGCCCTACACTTTGGGTAAAATGGCAGATAATAGCTTGGTATTATTAGCGCGTTATTTGAATACTCATGTGATAGACTCAAACACTGAGCAATATAGTGTTTGGGCTATTAGCGACGGAAAAGAAACAGCTAACATTACGAGTAATAACGATTCAATCGCTTCTTTATTGAGGACTTTTGTAGCAACTGTAAAAGGAGAGCCCTTACCTTGGTACACATTATTAAAACGAGCCAAAATTACTAGCAATGGCGAAGTACAGGATCGTCCTGTTAAGTTTAAAGCTGCAATCAATTATGGAATTTCAGAAACCTGTTATTCATACTGTTATATTGTGGATGCTAAAGGATATAAGGTTTCTGAGATATTTGGAAAGTGGTTGCAACCCGAAAATACAGACTATCAGGCTATCTTTAATGTAGCAGGGCTAAAAAAGGGGGATTACAAATTAGTTTTGGAGGGAAAAAATTCTCCATTATTTGAAAAATCGTTTAGAATTTAAGTTTCAACCATTTAATTATCAGTAATTTAAATTAAGTTTAAGAATTATGCCTTTTTTAAAGTATTCATTAGCACAATTCAATTAATTTTTTACTTTTGCATGAAAATTAAAGTATAAAGTTATGTATTGGACATTAGAATTAGCATCGTGGTTAGAAGATGCGCCTTGGCCGGCAACTAAGGATGAGTTAATTGATTTTGCTAT
>QZWR01000430.1:0-13441 GCA_004114325.1 Zoophagus insidians | reverse complement strand
TCCACCAAACCCTCGGCCTCCACCACCGCCGCCACCACCTCTACTGCTTCCACCTGAACCACGAAAACTTGAACCTCCACGATTTCCTAATTTTAAGTGAGCTTGGAAGAGAAGGAAGCTGGAAAATACCAAAAGCCATATGTAATCAAAAAAACACTGACAAAGAGAGCAAGGACGTTTTTTTTCTGTTTTTTTTTGTCTTTGGTAATTTCCCCTCCCCTTAAACATTCAATGCTACTGCTCTCTCAGCTGATATACATTGATGATATTATGATTTAAATATTAATAATTGGAAATAATAAATATTCTTTATAATATATTTCAATACTCCCCCTCTCTCTCACTCCCACCACTTTAGGCTTACATTGAGGGGTAAAATGATTATGAAACTATGACTGGGTAATTTTCCAAACATGCATCACGTGAACAAACACAGTGACTTTTGGTTGTTCACACTCCCCAGGCATGAGTCTAGTCAATATCACCAATGTATCCTTTTGTTAGGGAGGGGATTGTTGTTAAAAGGCGTAGGTTCAAGTGTTGGATAATCCCTCATTGTTGATATCTCCTTTCCGTTTTGAGATTACATTTGAGTGTATTAGTGAAATTAAACAAGGCAGGTTATTATTCGTTTGCTGACCATTTGGGCAGATTTGGAATGGAAGATTATTTATGTAGGAAGTGCAAATACTGAACAACATGACCAAGTTTTGGAAAGTATCTTGGTTGGTCCAGTTCCTGTAGGAGTTAATAAATTCGTCTTTGAGGTTTGTCTCGCCCTCCCCCATCCTTATTAGAGAATAATGAGAATTTAGGCACCACCTCCAGATGTCAAATTAATTCCACCTCATGAATTACTAGGAGTAACTGTGGTTCTTTTAACCTGTGCCTATCGAGAGCAAGAATTCATTCGAATTGGTTATTACTGTGCTGTGGATTATTTACGCTTTGAAGAACTACGCGAAAACCCTCCGCTAACCCCAGAATTCGATAAGATTGATCGATTTTTATTATCTGAAAAGCCAAAAGTTACTCGTTATCCTATAGCATGGTAATTCAAGCTCACTTGGTCAGTACTTACAATGGTGGGTGATGTTAGGGATAATGAACAACAAAATCCAAGCGACGTGACAATGGAAGCTGCTAGTCAACAAATGCAATTGGAAACTCAGCAGTCCACCATGTCCTTAGAACAACAGCAACCTTCTTTTAACATGAATTGGGAAAACAATTAGCATCGTCCTCTTGTATTTGTTCTTGTCTGCATTCCTCAGTTCTAACTCTTTGTTTCTCTCCCTTTCTCAGAAAATTAACCTTGACTCAACAATACCAGCATCTAAATTCTTCTTAGCACGTCCCTAAAATCAACCATTTTCAATATTTACAAGAAAAAAACTCCAATACTCTTTTCTTTTTAGTCTTTGGTTCCAACTCATTCTGAAAAGCTTCTTTTGATATATCCTCCGTCGCTTGTTCCTTTATTCATACATAAACCTTCAAAGTGATAATGATTTATACCAAAATAATCTTTAATTCTTCCACTTCTTTTATAATTGTGTTTCTTGATTCTACAGCCTTGTTCTATTTTTCCCCGGTTTAAAAGATGTAGGTCAAATGAATTCCAACAAATTATTTACCAATTCCTCTTTTAACTGTTGATTCAATATGCTCAAATCTTGCCTTTTCTCCCTTTCAGTAATCTAATGCATCTTTAGCTTTTTTTTTGTTGGAATAAACTAAACCAATTCTTCATTGCTCATTGAAAGCAAGAGCTTCAACTTTTCTGATTCTTCTACCAATTTTCTCTTCAAATAATAACTTTATGCAAAAAAAAGTGGTACCTTTTCCTGTTCTGCGAATTCTTTTTGCTCAATCATTTCCTTATTCAAACTTTGAACCTACACTCAATAAGATTAGAGTTGAAAAGTGTAAAGTACCACTTGTTCTTGACTTTTGATCTTTCTTTCTAAATTATCAACCTTATGATTGTATTGTTTGACGGTATTAGCACTATCCGCCTATCCTCACCCAAGTGATAAGTCAGATCGTAGTTGCTGTAAACAACCTCTGATTGAGCCAAAATGCTTTTATAATGTGTTTTGATTTGACCCAATTTTGCTTCATAATTACCTTTCTCAACATTTTGTTGTTGTTGTTCCTCCTCCTTTCAAAAATCAACCAGGTTAACAAACGCGAGTAGAATGCTTACAGTATGTTTCGTAGATGAGTGTGCAACGTCCATTATGTGCTTGTTTATATGCTTGGATATGGATAACAGTTCTTCCATTTTTGCATGAAGGCTATAAGTGATTAGAGCTTCTTTTCAAAAAGCAACTACTTTTGTTCAGACAAGACTATTGCTTCAAACTTTTTCCCTGTGCTCTCTGTATGGGCTTGACCATGCTCTTTGCTAATTTCTCTTATAACTTCGGTGATTTTAACAATCATTTCCTTTTTACAGTGTTATATTTAATGCTACAATAAAGCAATACCGTGGCCTTTTCAAGAATCTCAAATGACTCTGATTGTCTATTTCAATTAGTTTTTACCACAACCAAGGCCTACTTTTGCATTTCTATTTCAACAATTGGGGATAGTGAATTATAAAGATAGGCGATTTTATCATACTCTGCTTGCAAATCGTTTAATTTCCTTTCCAATTCAACCGAATCAAGCTTTTCTCCCTGTAATTCTTGTTTCTAATTATTGCAGGTTTGTACATAATTAAGGGAACGTATTACTAGTTGTGAAATCTGATTATTCAAATCTGTCTTTTCTGCATCATTTAGCGCTTTAAAGGTGCTTTTCTTCAATGTGTCTTTTGAACCTTCACCTTGAATTTCTAGTCATATAAACGCCATATCCATACCGGTTTTTGCATCGAAAACAATTCTTCTATCAGCAGTATCTCGCCGCCATAATGATCCAGTATCTTTATCATAAATGTCTCTCTCATTTTCACCCTTTGCAGATTTTGACAAATTCTGTAAAGAAGTTGTGGGTTTGGAATCAGGTAAACTTGAAGGGGAAATAACTGGTGTGGATGGGGACAACTTGACCAGAGCTTTTGAACCTGTAGCCTCTAAAGCGCTGGAAGGAGAGGTTGCTTCACCAGTCGCTATGGAAGGAAATCCTTTTGTCGACAGTTTCAAGGGAACTGATTGTGCATGAAATAAAACGCTGTTATCTAAAATTCAATCAGTTAGTTAAAACTGGATTACTAGTCGTGGCGGGGGAGGTTGGAGTAGTTGAGGGCGGGGTATATGCGAAGGATGGAAGTTTAAAGTTTAAAGTCGACATGCGTTACACGTGACGTAAAGGACAATTGAGATGCTTTCTTTGGCCCTAAATGGGATATCAACAGGATCTTGCTTGATATTCATCGGTCTTTTGTACAAATTTCTTACCAGGGACAAATACTACTATGAGCCCAAGAAGAGTCATTCTAGAAAAGGTATTATAGGATATTTAATGGGAAATATCGATGACCGAGTAGAGGTTTCGTTTCAATCTTTGGGGGTGTTGGCATTATCTGAAGATGTCGCCATAAAAACCAGGTAAATATTGCGTTCCTTCTTTCTTGAAGTTGTAGTGCTGTTCGTTTACTGGTCGATCGAGCGGTATCTGGCAAGTCCTTTCTCTAAGACAGCCCCTCTAATAGCCAACCACAGTACGATATTTGCCAGGAATTCTGGCAAATTGTTTTAGTGAAAATTATGACTTGAAAATCAAGTCTATTACTGCTCTAAGATTAATTGCGACTTTGGGTAACATCTTTGTCAGCTTTATTGATTTTGGTCAAGGTTCGCATAATGCCACATTAATTGAGCATGGAACTTTAAACATTGTGTTGAAGTTACTTGCTAGCCAAAGATCAGATGCTATAGTCGAAGAAGCATGTGCTGTTGCTATTAGCCTTTTAACAGATGGTGTTTCTTCTTGAAAGTATCAACAGCAGATTAATAATTTTTGGGCTTAGATGAGATTAAGCAATTGTTTGTAAAGGAAAATGGTGCTAAATGCTTGGCTAATATCTTTTACTCAAATCTAAGCCATACTCCAAAGAGATTTGCTGTTAGGGTTATTCATACACTGTCTGGGTTCCGTAAGTTTCTTTCGTTCAAAGAAGTAGGTGATATTAACTTCAAGATAGCGAACTTGCATGCACAAATGCGTAATGATGGAATTGCTCAAGTTTTAATCAACTTTACTCAAGAAAGCTATGGAAGATCCTTGGAAAATGCCAAACTTTGCTTACAATCTATTTATCGATTACTAAGCTCAGTTACTGAAAATGGTACTGTCAATCAGTCATGCCCATGCTAAAGTTCTAGACGCTGCAACTTATATGAAACCACTAATTGATCAAGGCATTCCACAATTAGTATCCTGGTTTTTAAGAGATGGTAAGCAAAGTCCGTTTCTTGTTGCTAAGGAAGGGGTCAAGATGATTCAGAGTTGGTATTCTGGGCTTTGCATATTTTATATGAATTTTCCTCAAAGGGTAAATCTCTTTAGAAATAATAATCTCAGTGTTTAGCTTAGAAGTTGGCAAAGAAGAATTACGCAAGATTCCCGACTTTGCCAGGCTACTTACTTCATTGTTGAAGAGTGAAGATGTATACCTAGTAAACACTACTATTAGATCGTTATGCCTGTTGGGTTTTATGGCACCGGATTTCCAACAAGAAATTATTGAGCAACCTGGAGTCATTCAACGCTTGATGTATTGGTTCAAGAATAGCAACGAAGACTTTTATTATCCTTCCTTGTTACTGCTACACCTTTTGGCCGATCATGGTAATAGCATTACTATCCATCTAAGCCAAAGAAAATAGAAAATATACACGAAGAATTGATTCAAGAAGGAATTATTGATGAATTGGTCAAACATGCTCTTGCTGAGAAAAAACCAATGGTAATGTACGTAGCAGATGTAATGACGATGATATGTACATCTGGTAATCTCTTTCCTTCCAAATTCCTTTTCTAAATGTTTCCTGTTTTCTTTTGTAGCTAAAGATCATCAATTAAATGATCGTTGGTGGGAAGCGATTAAAAGTTTACTAAATTCATCGACACAATATCTAAATCATAGTGCAGCAATTTCTGTACAGATGATATGTCTAGGAGCCCGTAATGTTTTTACCCTTTCTTTAATCCCTGCCTTAGAAGCAAATGCAAATCGTATTGTAGAAACAGGAACAGGAGATGCGTTAATTGCCTTGCTAATGAGGACAGATCAAAAAGGAACTGCTGAAGCAATCACTTCTGCATTATTAGGCTTAGCCAGTAAACGTACGTTTTCTAATTTCACGTCAGAAACAAGCCATGATAACTTAGATGATGGATTTTATAATGTACTGGATCGAACTCTGGTAGAGCCTTTAATAAACCGTCTGATTTGTCAATCGGTACTGGCTGTATCAGTAGTTTGCACCAGTAACGATACACCCTTGGAAACTCCGCCTGATAGCAAGGAGTTAGCTAACGCAGGCTGCATGTTAAAGGCGTTTAGTGTTTGCGCCAAACATGCAGCTATCGGACGTTTAGCAGAGAGCAAGCGTGATACTGATGCATTTCGCGGATTATTGGTGGTCTTGGTTTTTTTCGTCCTTTTGCCTGTTTTCAACGTGGCCAATAATCAAGCTGCCACTCAAACAGCCATGCTAAAAGGAGATACTAACTTCATCTCACAGATATTATTGCAATTTACTGAAGGCGATGAAGAGGTAGAAGGGTTAGAGTCCGAACTTACTTTAGAACTTTGTCAACTTGCCATTGATTCCCTAGTATCTCTATGTTCGCTCAGTAAGCTGTTAGTGGAAGTTAATTTTCCATGAGTAGGAACCGCAAGAGAAACACTAGGAACTACCATGATAATCAACTTGTTGCTAAAAATGTTGTCAGCGCTTCCAAGGGTTAAAGAAACGGTCTTGGTAGCTTTGGTTACATTTTCTGGCTCCCGTAAGTCTATATAACCTTGAAAATCTCACTTATTTTACGTATCAGTATCGAAAAAGGAAATTTATAGTAACCCTGAGATGATGGAAGCGGCACTTAATACCATTTATCATGCGAATGAAGAGTCACACAATTTGTTTGCTGCAAGGGCAATCCTGCAAAATATAACAATTATGAATGACGTGATTGCGATACATCGATGTGCTGTTGAGGTTTTTGACGGACAAGTGGTTAAATCGCCACATTTAACTGTTTTGGATGGAGGATTAGAGGTATGTGTGTGAGAGAGCCCATTTTTACTTTTATTATTATACATCTTACGGTAATTAGGCCAGGAATAATTCTGATTCGTTTGAAAGTTGTCGTTCTCGCTTTGGGACTCGTGGAAAGGGCCGATTTGTCTATGAAATCTTGTTGAAAACTTCTGGATTGATCCAGGTTGGTTGGGCCTCTGCGCAGTGTAATTTTGACCCTGAGGGTGGTACTGGGGTTGGAGATGATGATCATTCCTACGCCTATGATGGGGTTCGCCGTAAGAAATGGCATGGTACTTCTTTGTTTAATAATCGATATGGTGAACGTTGGGATGTTGGAACTGTTGTCACCACTACGATTGACCTTTACAAGGGAGAGATTGGATATTACCATAATGGTAAATTCTTGGGTATGGCTTTTGAAGATGTTCCTACTGAAGTTACTTGGTATCCGGTAATTAATATTGTTTGAACTAAAATTGAAGGATTGGTGGATTAAAGGGGTTATCGTTTTCTTCGGGTCAAGCTTGTGAAATTCGGTATAAAAGTTCAGCCATTCAATTTGCACCCGAAGGTTTTGAACCAATTTGTCAGGCTGAAGTGGTAACCCGACCACTTACCAATGCTCTCTTCAAGGCTTACGACGAGGATGAAGGATCTTTTTGGTTTGATGAAGCCTTGGAAGTGGCCGAGTTTAGACAAGTTCAAAAAATCCATGATTTACACCCAGTTTTTCACTTTGAATACGAGGTTGATCAAATAGAGGATAATCCCTATGGGCTTTACGTGGGGCTTATTAGTGCGGATTTTGTCGTGCAGCTGGTCTGTGTGCTGCAACAACATATCTGGATCATGGGCCTTTACAACCCCGTGCCAGATCAATTGACGGCTGTTTTGGATGAGGTTGAATCCAAGTTGCATCAAACATTGCTCCATCATCATGATCAAAATCAGGCCGAGTTTGATTGTGACTTGGTTGTTTATTTTTACCATGCTGATGTTGCCATGGTCTCGGGTGATGTGATCGGATGCTCAGTCACCAGAGAGGATCGGGTCCAGTTTTTCCTTAATGGCCTACCCATTATTTCCGAAGCACTACCGATTATTCATCATGAAACGGCCTCTCAACAACGCTTTCCGTTTGTTTATAATGCCAGTTGCTTTAGGATGAACTTTGGATCTTGGCCCTTTAGGTTTCCTTGTGACGTGTCAGACTTTCAAATTATGTAAGGAAGGGGAAAAAAGAATTTATTAAACATTAACCCCCAGTGTTGTTAAATAAATTCATAATCTGAATCCGGCAATATATCTCCAATATACGGAACGGGCTTATTACGGTTTGCTGATGTTGCATTTTTCATCATAATGCTTGTATAATTTCCCTGTATCATTTCGTTGTTAGTTTTTAAATAAGAAGAATGAAAATTACCGGAATCAAGCATTGAAACTTCGCAGCCATTTGATCTACGGTATTAAATTCGATTTTTTGGTCAAACATCTGCACTCTGGCCGTCAGTTCCCAAATATTACTTGTTGGAGTGGTTCCACTAGTCACAATTGGAACTCTATCACATAACGACAACATTTGCAACAAGTGTTGACCAGTAGGATCGGTCAATTGATTATAAACAACAGTCATATAAGAATCCAATACAATCTTTTCATAAGGACCAAGCTCTTTCCATACAGTAGTAACACAGAGGCCCAAGTGACATCCTTGTACTGATATACGCGAGGCCCAAGGATTGCTGTTAAACACACTGACCAACAAAAGCGCTCTGAATGAAAACACAGCTGCGGTATTAAAGTTCTCAATGAATGGTACATATGGTGCTAACTCAGCTGCCGTAATTTTTACGCTATACTTTAGGTAAAAGTAGACACCAACAATCAAGGCAGTAAGGATCAATGTGGTAAAAAATAGCCAGCAACATATTCTGGCCAGAATAGAACGACGTCTTGGCGGAGGAGATTTTGGTTGTTTTCCTGCTTCTACAGAATTAAAATTATGTTCATTTCCCAGTTCAGTCATTCCTCTGGTCTTTTCCTCCAAGGACATTGGAGCAGTAATTACAGGTTGATTCTCTTCCTTTTCTTTTTGACCGGATTTAGGAGAATCCGGCTTCTCTCCTAGAGCAGGTAAAGTCGATTTGGGCTTTCTTGAGCCATCCAAATTGCTAATTCCACGGTCCGTGGAGGATTTAGCCGCTCGTTCAGTAGCACCAGCTGGGAATGAACTACGTTTACTTCGATCTTTACCAGTGGATGAGGAAGTGGTAGAGCTGGATGTCATACTTTTACGACCAGATCTACTTACATCTGGAGTAAAAGGATCCGTCTTATTTTTCAACCTTTCCGCTTTACTGTTTGCCGATTTCCTACTAGTTGTTGCCTCACCTTCAACTACAGGAACTTCTTCCATTGATGATTCCGTTACAGAGTTAGACCTCAAAATTCTTCCATCAGCCAAAGCTCGAGCTCTTTGTGAATCAACCTCTTTTTCAAGAACTGTTGAGTCTGTGGACTCGTCTTTTGACTTTAAAGAAGTATTGATTGTAACAGGCTCCCTTGAACTCTCTGGAGACTTACTGGAAGGAAATAGTAGTAAAGAAGGGGCCCCAGGACTGGCGGCATTGGAATCTACACCCTCTGCATTGGAGTTTGGGGATTTTGGAGGAGTTTTTGGCGGAGTCTTTGGAGGAGGCTTTGGCGGTGAGGCAGGTAGAGGAGTGTCTTTTGGAATGGGCAAAGGAAGCACCTCGGTTAGTGGATCGGCTTCGTTTAATTCTTCCAAAGGTGCCTCGGATTTAACCTGGTTTGACGCAGAATTTTCAACAATTTTTGTTGGCATTGAAGTGGCAATAGGCCCGTTTTCCTTTGGAGAAGCAGCCACGATCGGCGCAGGAATAGGCTCAGGATCCATTAATTACGATATTAAAGTAATAATATTAACACGAAACAAAAAAGATGGAGATTAAGTGATGAGAAATCAAGAAAAGTAAGGAAAAGAAGAATGCAAAAGTGGGCTCTCTTTCAAAGGCAAAGGATTCCGAACTTTGATCATAAAAACAAAAAATATTTAGAGAATTAAATAATTAATTAAACCTCAGCACAAAAAGTAAGTCAAAATCAGGGTAATTGGGAGCAAGTCCTGTACCCAAGGCTGTACCCAATTTCTAGTCAAAGGAGACATCGCGAAAGAGCGAGAGAGAGAGAGAGGGGAGGGCGCCGAAGGAATCGTTACGAAGGACAATATTATTTGCAATCCCAACAAAACTTTAAACAACTGGAAAAGTGAAGGGTGATTAAGTTTTCATCCTCCAAAACCCAGAAACACTTTGTAATGATGAAACATTTCATCACAAATGCAAGAAATAACGGGTCTTTCATCTCAGAATCCTCAGCTTCCGTTCCAAAGAAATTAGAACGTACTATGAATTATGCTTTTTATTCAAATGAAGGCGATTCACATTCTGAGGAAGGTTCATCTTTTCCCCTTAGACTTAGTGTTAGAAATAAATGACTATGAACTTGGGAGTCTTACACCAGAAGATGCTGGAAATTTGGAAGATTTTGAATTTAAATCTGAGGACGAAGGCGTAGAAGAGGATGAGGAGGTTGAAGATGAAGATGAAGAGGAGGTTGAAGAAGCAAACGACGTGAATCTTCGAAAGAAATTACTCTGTCAAACCGGAAAGCTGCGAATGCAAGATCTTGCTGTTTCTTTTGAACACTTGAAAGCAAGGTAAGTGATTAGGGTTTAATTTGTTAAGAATTAGAATTTACAACTCTTTATTAATGGATCTTGAAAATCAAGTAAAAGAGGTTGAACTTGGAAAACATCCTTTGTTGGCTCAACTACAAAAAGAAGCCGATATAAAGCGAGATACTGAGCTTAAACGGACAATGCAAGAAAAAGACTTTCAAATTTCTGCAGTGGAAAAATACTTCGAAGCTACCAAAGAGCAAGCCAGCGATTTGTACATGGTAAGGCTTTTCAAGTAAGATTTAATTACTTTTATACAAGGCCAAAGTTGTTACTTTGCGGAAAGAGTTTGCCGAGAGGACGAAGAGAAAGAAACAATTATTAGTCAAGGAATACTGGCGATTATCAAAGTTTGGGCGTAAGTCGCAATTTCTCGGCGTAATTTACAACATTTCAGCACCTAAACGTTGGAAATCAATCAATCATTATCACATTTTTTTCAAGAAATATGCCGGACGTCGTATAAGTTTAAGAGAGTTCCGTTCCAACAAGGATTCTGACAATCAAACCGAATCTCAATAATGAAGTAGGATTTTTATGTGTGTACTCTTATTTAAATGGGAAAAATACCAATGAATGTAATATATCTCTCTCCTTTATTTCATTGTACATCACCACCTTCTACATCTTGTAGAAACTGTAGAATTTTTTATTGCTTAGAAATCCCTTCAACATTGAGGAAGCAGCAGTAGAGACGTTGGATGTGAAGAGAGGCGGATGCAACCAATCGGGCAGGATATTTTGAACCATGGTGAAACTTGTGGTGACGTCAAGAAGAAATTCTCAGCGGAAGAATTTAATCATCAACACTTTTCTTTCTTTAAATGTCCCAGCATCATACTAGTGAACACTCTCCTTTACTGGACTCAACGTCCTCTCCCTTTGCCCTAACAGTTGAGGACCTTAAAATCTTAATTGCTGAACGCGATGCGCGTCGGTTACTACAAATGGGTGGCGTATCTAAAATCTCCCAGGGATTAAATGTGGATACTAATGTTGGACTTCGTTCAGACCAACGTCAAGACACCAGGTTGAAGTATTTTGGGAAAAATGTAGGTCAGCTCAGCTTATAAAAGACTTATACGCGTTAGGTACTCCCGGATAAAAGTTCTAAATCTTTTTTAACTTTGGTATTTGAAGCTCTTAATGATAGAACCTTAAGTACTGATTTGCTCATTAATGCTCTTTAACTACTCTGTTTAGTTCTGTTAAGCATTGCTGCTTGTGTATCCTTGGCCATTGGTCTTTATGAAGACTTTTCACCTGCGCATGACCCAGAAGAACCAAGAGTAGGTTGGGTAGAAGGTAGGCTTTCATTTTGCTCGTTTCACTGCTAACCGAGTTAGGTGCGGCCATCCAGCTTGCGGTATTGGTGGTTGTATTTACCAGCGCCATTAATGATTATCAAAAAGAGAAACAGTTCCGCAAACTAAATGCCAAAAAAGAAGATCGTTGTGTAAAAGTAAAATTTACTTCTTCTGTTGCTCTTTCTTACCTCGCAACTCTAGGTTATTAGAGATGGAAAAGAATTAGAAATTTCTGTATATGATGTCTTAGTTGGAGATGTGATGATCTTGGAACCAGGTGAAGTTCTCCCTGTGGATGGGTTGTTTTTACGAGGACATAACTTGACCTGCGATGAATCAAGCGCTACTGGTGAAAGTGATGCTTTGAAGAAAGGAGAACTTGAGGCTAACAAAGATCCGTTCCTTGTTTCTGGCTCAAAAATCTTGGAAGGAACTGGTCGTATTCTGGTCATTGCTGTTGGTAAGTTCATCTAATCGCAGCTAACATTTCAGGTGAAAACTCTTTCCATGGACAAACCATGATGGCCCTTAATGAGGATACGGATAATGTTACACCATTG
Source organism: Zoophagus insidians (assembly GCA_004114325.1). Taxonomy (NCBI): domain Eukaryota; kingdom Fungi; phylum Zoopagomycota; class Zoopagomycetes; order Zoopagales; family Zoopagaceae; genus Zoophagus; species Zoophagus insidians. The sequence continues at coordinate 1,590 of QZWR01000430.1, read as the reverse complement.
CAATTGAAATTGGACATTTTAGCCGAAAATATCGCTAAACTTGGATTTTCTGCTGCTCTAGCCATGTTGCTGTAAGTTAATCGTTAAGGAAATCAATTAATTCTGATCATAGAACTCTGGTTATTAAATACTTTGTAATGGCTGCTGAGAAGCCTACTTTTCCCCCGACTGAACAAATTATCAGTGCAATGGTAGAAATCTTAATTCAAGCAATTACCATTGTTGTGGTCGCTGTACCTGAGGGATTACCAATGGCTGTTACTTTGGCTCTGGCTTATGCTACAACTCAAATGTTGAAGGAGAATAACTTGGTTAGAGTCTTATCGGCATGGTAAAATACCAAGTCAATTCCATCATTAACTTTTCGATACAGTGAAACGATGGGAAGTGCCACTGTTGTTTGCTCCGATAAGACCGGAACTCTTACTCAGAATAAAATGACAGTTGTTGAAGCGGTGATTGCTGGGAGGTCATTTAGTCGCGAGAACTCCAATCCTTCTCGATGGAGAGAACAACTTCCTGCTCCAATTTTGAATATCCTTTCTGAGGGCCTCGCTGTGAATACTTCTGCTTTTGAAGGAACTGACGAAAGAGGACTTCCTACTTTCATCGGCTCTAAAACTGAAAGTGCTTTATTAGACATGTTGGTTAAAATGGGAGAGGATTATCGATCAATTCGTACATCCTGCAAAAAAATCTTTGTATACCCGTTTTCATCGCAGAAAAAAGTCATGTCTACCATTGTGGAAACCAGTATTAATCCCTCTGTCTCCAAGTATAGGCTATACACCAAGGGAGCCTCAGAAATTGTCTTGAAACAGTAAGCTTCATTAACCAGAATTGATTCTCATGAGAATAGCTGTACAAAGTATATTGCCTTGGATGGTACGTTGAAAGCATTGGACAACTCCAGCCGAGGACAATTTGAAAGAATCATCAATCAATTCGCTAAAAAGGCATTGAGAACAATCTGCATGGCTTATCGTGATATCAGCCAAGTTGAATTGAACTCTGCCAGTCAAGAAGATCCACCCAACCGTGATTTGGTTTGCATTGGTATTGTAGGAATTCAAGATCCATTGCGTGAAGGTGTTCAAAACTCGGTCCAAGCCTGTAGGCAAGCTGGAATTTATGTCAAAATGGTAAATTTACTAATAAGAAAATACTAACCAAGGGAGAAAGATCACTGGAGATAATATTCAAACTGCTACTGCGATTGCTCAGAATGCAGGAATTCATACCAAGGGAGGAATTGTTATGACTGGACAAGAGTTCAGAGAATTAACAGAAGAACAAAGAATGAAAGTTATTCCTCGCTTGCAAGTGCTCGCTCGTTCCTCTCCCATCGATAAACAGGTGGTTGTTAAAGCACTCCAGAAATTGGGCGAAGTTGTTGCTATGACTGGAGATGGTACCAACGATGCTCCTGCCTTGAAATTGGCAGATGTTGGGTTTTCCATGGGAATTACTGGTACCGAGGTTGCCAAGGAAGCCGCAGATATTGTCTTGATGGATGATAACTTCAACTCGATTGTTGCTGGTAACTTTTTTCTCGTAAAAACAGCTTAATCCCCCGAATTAGCGGTGAAA
>QZWR01000429.1:0-13444 GCA_004114325.1 Zoophagus insidians | reverse complement strand
CCCAAGGAAAAACACACTGAGAAGGAGGAGAGGGGGCTTTGTACGAATATGGTGCAAGGTACTTCCTAAAAGAGACAATAATAAAGAAAACAACTTCCATTTTAAGCCATTCTCACCAATCATATCAACACACTACGATCACACACACTTTCTTCCCCTCACCTTTCTTCTCCAAGTAATTACTGTCAGTTTCTCTACAGAACCACCATCTCCTCTTCCAACATCCTTTTATAATATGTTTGGAAAAAAAATATTTATAATCTTTTTCCTCTTTCTACAACCTCTTGTTCTGACTTTACCAGCTGATCCTGCCGCCTCTTCTACCGATACTACAGGAAGCAAAAAAGCACTCTTGGCTTCTGATTTAGGCAAAATAGCCCAACAAGACAATGATCCTACCCGCGCTTCTATTCTCCCCGTCATTCCCGATGGCACCATTCCCGTAGTCATGTCTTTTGAAGCCGATGCTGATATTACCGCTGTTGCCAACACTGTCAACAAGATTGGCATTAGAGATCGTGCTGATAATCGGATTAAACGAGTTTTATCAGGGCTTAATGTCGTTTGTGGATTCTTTTCCGCCAATGCCTTGAATACCGTCCTGGAAAACACTCCCTTGAATAGCATGGAATATAATGACATCCATACCATTCAGGGCGGCTATCCATCTAAAGTTCAAGTTGGTAGTCCGAATTGGGGATTGGTTAGAATGTTTAATCCCTTGGGTAAAAGTACCAAAACCGACATTAGATATCCTTCTTCTGCTGGTTCTGGCGTTACTGCTTATATCCTAGACACTGGAATTAAGAAAGATCATACCGAGTTGGCAGGAAGAGTCATAGATGGCTTTATTTCCGTTCCAGGAGCCAGTTATGATGATAAGGTTGGCCATGGTACTCACATTGCTGGTATTTTGGGCGGACTGACTGTGGGATCGGCCAAGCGGGTAAATCTATGTAATGTCAAAGTAATGGACGATTTTGGCATGGGAAGTTTGGGAAGTATTCTTGGGGGCATGGATTACGTAATGCAAACTCAGACTTCACAGGCTCAGGCTTCACAGAAAAAGCCCAAGTCTATCAACTGTCTCATTAATCTCTCCATTGGAGGTCCTCAATCGGATATTCTAAACTTCTTTATCGAATTATTAACTCAATCCGGCTGCTTAGTAGTAGCAGCTGCTGGGAATAACGGAATTGATGCTTGTAAAACCTCTCCAGCTTCTTGTCCCAGTGCTTACACCGTGGGAGCCAGTGATAAAGACGATTCCATGGCTTATTTTAGCAATTGGGGAAGTTGCGTTAATACCTATGCCCCAGGCGTAGCAATCAAGTCCTCTTTTATTGACAGCACTGGCAAGGATAATTCTCTAATGAAGGAACTCTCTGGCACTAGCATGTCTACGCCATTGGTGGCAGGATTGGCTGCGTTGATCATGGCGGAGTTTCCTATTCCGGACCCCGGTACAATGCGCTTTGTAATGGACTTGACCACATTTAGTCTCCGCATGAAAGTCACCACCCCCGCTCTACTCGCTGCTGGGGCCAAGAACAATTCTCCTGTGAAGATGACGTATTCCTCGTGGCTATCCAATCCTTTGGCGAATCTTTACTTTCCTTCAATTATCGCTCAAGCCAAGCGTTTATTGAAGGCCAATCCGCTGCCTAATCCTACTCCGCCTCCCATGCCACCTCCTGGTTCTGGTCCTCCCCCTGATGGTCCTCCTGATGGTCCTCCTGGCTCTTCTGGTCCTCCTGGCTCCTCTGGCCCTCCCGGTTCTTCTGGTCCTCCCGGTTCATCCAGTGCTCCTGGTGCTTCCACTACTTCTATTTCGGCTTCTTCAAATGGAACAGCAGATCAGAAAATAGCCTCTGTTCAAGTTGATGGCGGTGATGATGATGCTAATACTGATCCATCATCTCTACCACCACTGCCAGACGTTGATGCAGATGCTTCTCAATAAACTCGTTTTTTTATTACATCTCCTCAGGTCAACGCCATAATTGGCATCCCTTCAAGCACTCGCCCAATTGACTTTTCTTTACCGGGATTGTTGCCAAGCAGGTAAAGATGTTTTCGGGCTGTTCTAGCCATTTACAAAACCCCACACCTTTGCTCTCCAGCTTGGCGGCTACTTTTTCCAGGCTGTTTAGGTTACTGGTTTCCAGCGTAACCTTGTGCATCTCGCCCAGCCGATCCAAATACAGCTGCGTATCGGGATGATCACGAAATTGATGGATGGCGGCTGTAGCAGCATGACAGGCCTGGGTGATTACTGCTCCCATGGGCCAATTCAAACCCTTTTCCCCTTGATTATTATTACGCATAAATGTGCAAAAGAAGCGGACAAGACACACACTTTGATCAAATCTTTTCGGATTATTACAAACATCACCAATGGTTCTACTATCGTTGTTGTTGCCGCCTCTGCTACTACTGCTGCTGCCATGACTTTTTCCAAGAGAGAGAAGCTCAGGTGATCTTCAGCTCAACCTCGCCAACAGCAGCATCAACAGCAGCAGCTTCACCATCATCATCAGAAGAAGAGGGAGGAGGAGCAGGTCTAGGACGTCTGGGTTTAACAGGAAAGCCAAAACCACTCAGTAAAAGTCGAGCTTCTTCATTATTCTGCGCACTGGTCACCATGACCATATCCAGTCCATAAACCTTGGGATATCTCTCGTAGACTTGTTCAATCTCGGGAAAGAGACCAACGTTATGACTCTTTAGGCCAAATGCGAGGTTGCCCGTTCCATCCCCACTTCTCGCCGCGAGGGGTTCCAAATCCTTCATCTTTGGCAGGACTATATGCACCAGTTTGTCCAAGAACGAGTACATGGCCATCTCGGTCAACTCCACCTTGGCACCCACCACTTGTCCTCTTCTCAGCTTCCAAGGAGCAGCATCTTTGCGCGCATATAGTGGAAGTGCAGGGATCCCCGTGATGGTCTGCAGCGTAAACAAGATGGGCAAGAGTGCTGCTTTGTTGGTCACGACATCTCGCGACATGGAGTGTAATACGATCTTTTCCAACCTTGGCTGTGAAGAAGGCGTTGGTTCCTTCAAAGCTGGCTTTTTCAGCCTTTTCACCCTTACTCCTTCTTCTTTCTGGTATGCTGCATCGCGGGGTGGTGAAAACGTCGGGATCATGGAAATGGTTTTCGGCGACAAGGGCGGGGGAACTGGAGGCTTATGCCGAAACGTCAATACCTGCTCTTTTATTAATACAGCGAGAGAGAGAGAGAGGGAGAGAGGGAGAAGGAAGTGGGAAAACCATTAAATCTTCTCGAAGTATATGCTCATAATACGCCCGTAGTCGAGAATGATAGGGAAATATGCGCCTTTGCATAGTTTTACTTGCGGTGGTCACCTGACCATCATGTCTCTAAAGGAAGTAAAAATTTTAACAGGTGTTGTTAAACGGTGAGTCATACCTTTTCTTCTCCTCAAATCCTGACTGTATGCTAAGACTGGCCAAAGAACATGCTTACTACCTGAAAGAGGCTGATACTCAGCGAGGACGGATTGAAAAGCTCAAGCTGCGAGAAGGAGTCGATGAATACGACATCAAGAAGCAGTACGAGGTATTGGAAGAAACCTTGACCATGCTGCCCGATACCAAGCAGCGACTGAAGAAAGCATACGATCAGCTTTCGGAGATGGTCAAAGAACCCGGAATTCAGGAAACCTCCGAATGCAAAGCGGCGTTGGTGATGTTGGAAGAAACGAAAATCCCCAATTAATTAGGTTGAAACATTATGATATTTTCAAGACGCACGTGAGAAGAGCGTTTCAAGAAACAAATAAAAATCACCCCTTTTTACTTTTCCTACAACTCTCTCTCTCTCTCTCTCTCTCTCTCTCTTTACTTACACACTCTCTCTTTTACTTACACTCTCTCCTTACCAATTGAATCCTACTACAATGAAGGTCGTAGGAATGAGTGAGAAATCCCTCGGCTCTCTCTCCAGCTCTCCTCCTGTTAAATCATCCTCTCTCAAATCCACTGTTGCATCCTCTGTGCCTCGACCAATTCTTAAAAACCGCACTTCTTCCACTTATTCCTCTTACTACAAAGCTAGGTCGTCTACTTTGGATCGTGCGCATCTCGAAGAATCTTCCAACCCGTTTCGCGGATTCTTTACTTTGTTCTGGGTGATCATGGGCTGCTACATGCTCATCACCATTGCCAGACACTATGAAAGACATGGACAAGTGTTTTCTTTGTGGCTTTTTGGCTTTTTTGTCCGTAATTTCTTTACCGCTTTACTGCAAGATGGCTTAATCTTGATCACCATGTTGCCGATCCTGGGCTTTGAATGGATGGTCAGTCGTGGCTGGATTCCTTGGCGTTGGTTAGAGCTTACCATACAACATGCTTATCAAACTACGTGGTTCTTGACCCATCTTTATTTGATATCCACCGGGTATTTTTCTCTTTCTTGGGTGCATTAATAATATGGGGGAAATAGTGATCATTCCTGGGTTCAAACGCTTTGTTTAACCTTACATTCAGTGGCAATGTTGATGAAGATCCATTCATATGCTGCGAGAAATTCCCATTTTAACCAATTGAACATTAAATCGCAGAAATTGCGTCTTTTGCTTAAAGGTGAACTGGAGAATACCGAAAGGGCCGCTTTGGAAGAAGAATTGGCGGATATTGAATCGGAGTTATGTCCTGGCCATAAACGGTATCCTCAGAATATTACCATTAGAAACTGGATTTTTTGGCTAATTGTTCCTACCTTTGTTTATGAGCTTTATTATCCCCGCACAGAAAAGTAATCTCTAATCGTTAATAGTAAAACTAACCGTTGTTGTTAGAGTGCGAGTTTGGTATATTTTGGAGAAAATGGCCGCTACTATGGGCACTTTTTGGTTACTTTACATAACAGTTGAACATTACATTGTTCCAAGCATGCGACATGCGAGTACTCAGAGTGGATTCTTTGAAATGCTGCCTAGTTTCATGATTCCTTTCATGATTGGATATTTGTTACTTTTTTACATCATCTTTGAATGTATCTGCAATGCTGTAGCAGAAGTCACTAGGTATTTTAAAGGCCAGGAGTGTGTGGGTAATGAGAGAGTGTGGGATAGATTTGCAGATCGGTCCTTTTATGATGACTGGTGGAACAGCATCAGCTATGACGAATTTGCGCGAAAATGGAATAAACCAGTTCACCACTTTCTCTTGAGACACGTTTACCATCCACTGAGGATCAACTTGAAGCTGCCCAAGTTCTATGCCCTTCTTTGCACTTTCCTCTTCTCAGCAGTTATACACGAATTGGTGGTAGTAATGGTTGCTAGAAAATTCCGCATGTATTTCTTCTTAATGCAGATGTTTCAGATTCCGTTGATTATGGTTGCTGAACTAATCGGCACTTGGGGAACCAAAACCTTTGGGAACTGGTTCTTTTGGATTGGGATGATGATTGGACCTGCCCTTTTGACCTATGCTTATACTCATGATGTATTTCCTGATGAGCACATTTATAACCATCCTCCTTCACCTCATTATTAATCCTTATTATATTTGTAATCAGCTGTTTATATACTCTTACTTCTTCTTCTTCTACTACTACTACTCTTTATATGACAAAATAAACAACAGTTTTTATAGTGATTTTCCTCTGTTGTGTGTTCTTCATTGGATCATCATTGGGTGTGCTTCATTGGACGAGAGTGAATGAGTGTGTATGTGCTGGAAGAAGGGAGAAGGGGGTGGAGAAGAACAGGAAAGGGTTTATTCAAATACTTCATCCAACTCATCCTTGGGCGCTACCAAGGTTTGTTGTCTCATTTGTCTCAACTGTTGAGCCGATTTCCTCTCTCCATAACTCTTGGCCTTGGACAGTCGCACGGACGATCTGATCTGATTAGGCGAGATGTATTTGGGGTTATCCCATAACACCGATCCCTGGAAAGAACCCTGGAATATTCGAATGGGCTGCAATACAAATCTGGGACCGATTTCTTCCAGGGTCATATCAGTAGTCGAAGAAGTTTTCATCAATGGGTCTTTTTCTACAATCTGATCGTTTTTTTTATTAGTTTTGTACAGTTGCAGCACAGGGGCAATTACAAAGGAGAGGTGGTGGATACCTGATAATTCCTAAACCAAATTCGATCATCCACAATGGAAAGATTTAAAACATGATCAATAAAAGGTTTCATCTTTTTGGCCCTAATTGGAACACTGAATATCCTACTCAAAACGGCCTTGACAAGTCTCCAATGTGGGGATGCATCAAAGCTAGGGTCAAAGGATACTATGGGTCTAGAACCTTTCAAACAATTCCCTACCAACTTCAATTCATCCGATGTATGAACTATTAACTCAAGGTCAACATTAACAAACGAGAGAGAGAGAGAGAGAGAGAGAGGGTGGGGAAAACCATTTTGAACTAGGAATTTTATGCTGGGTCCGGTTGGACAAACCGAGCACCAAAGATAAAGATCGGTTTTTTTTCTTGTTTCGAAAAAGAAACAATGATCACAATCTTGTAAATCGGCCACTTCGTTCAACATGGAAAAATTGGTCTTTGTATCCAGTTTGGCATCTGACTGTTATCACCGACGCAGGGAGAGGAAATACCTTTTTTCGAATGAGCCAACAAGGCACCCAAATCATTAAGCAAATGCCGATATCGATAATTGATGCCACGAGTAGAAAGCATCAAAACTTTATGCTTTCTTTTAAACTTGTTGGCTGGACCTTTTACCACCGTCATTTCTGTAATCAGGTTATTTTTTTCCTTGGAAATGGGAGAAGGCGTTGTGCACATGACCATCCTCCCTTCACTCAAATCTCTCCAGTTTCGTCGTCCCCTCCTCCTCCTCTTCACTTTCCTTTGAAACAATTCAAATTCCCTATTTACTGGAAAAACACATACTGACCACTGGCAAATGTTGGAGAAAATATCGATGCTTCCTAGCGTAAGTTTTCTCTCGATTGTGTTTGGAAGTAAAGCGGGGGAAATAGTTGCTACAATCTGTAGTGGATCCGATACTAGTGTTCTTGGATCCCTTTTTACAAGCCTTTGCTTCTCATGTACTTTCAGATCGAGCACAGAGAGGGTTTATTAGACTAGTCATTGCCGTGGTGGTGGGGATTGGGTTAGTAGGAGCCAGTATTTTAGCATATGCAGCGTTTTACCATGCGTTTATTCCCAGCCTTAGCTTTTCTCACCCAGTTTATTTTTTATCTTCTACTACTTCTCCTCCCTGGTTAAACAAGTACTCGCTTTTTTCCTATTGACTAATCCTGGCAAGATTGTCTTCGGAATACCATAGTTCGTTTGATTATTCCTTGAAGGCGTTTTTGGATGTCGAACCAGAGACCGGATATCTCTCGAAGGACCAAGCCTTTGACGTCTACTTGCAACTCGACTTGGCCAACAATGAACGAAACTTTGAATTGGGGAATTTCATGGTGGAATTGGAGTTGACCTCTTCCGCTGATGAAAGAGTTTACCATTCAATTAGACCGGTAATTCCTTGATAATTAGGCTCATAAACATGGTGTAGTCGTCGCTTACTTATTATTCTCCTTTACACAGATTTATCCGTACCTGTGTTAATTTACCCTTTCTCTTGATGGATTGGACCAAGGAGTATCAAGCGGTCAAGGTGGTAATGATGGAGAAAGTGTTACTTCCTTCTCTCGATCCCATCCGGCATGCGAAGGCTCAGCTCATCTCGCGTGGTCCTATTGATCTATCTGGCGCCAAGCTTTTCTTCAGTGCAGAATTATCAGGGCTGAGATATTTCATGTATTATTGGTGGTTACCAACAGCACTTTTGTTTGTATTTGCCTTTTTGGTTTGGAGCATGGTGTTTGCCTCTGTTACCTGGAGAGTAGTGAGTGTTTGGTGGACTGCTAGAGCTTTGCGTGAAAGTGAAGATGCTTTGGAGTTTAAGGATGAGTTGGAACCTCCTTCTGGTGGTGGTGGTGACCTCATTGTTGCTTCTACTCCTGTTGTTGCTTTAGAAAGTGGCATTGTGGAAGGTAGTACTGTGGAAGGTGTAGAAAGTGGTGGGGGTAAGAATGAACAAGTAGTTCCAACTCATGAAGAAGAAGAAGAAGAAGAAGGATCTTTTGAATCTGTAGAAAGAATACTTGAAGGAGAGGAAGGAGTGGCAGAGAGCAAGTAGGACGACGGAATTAGATTATGAATTACCCGCTTGGTTTATTTTGACATCATCATCTTTACAAATTCTTCATAGTTAATCTGACCATCGCCGTCCACATCGGCTTCCCTGATCATTTCATCGACTTCTTCAGCCGAGAGTTTTTCTCCAAGATTAGTCATGACATGTCGAAGCTCAGCAGCACTGATAAAACCATTGGCATCCTTATCAAAAACCTTGAAAGCCTCGACGATTTCCTCTTCAGTGTCGTGCTCCTTCATCTTTCTGCTCATGACACCCAAGAAAGCTTCGAAACTGACGCTATTGCCTCCCTTGGTGGCTTCTTGCATCAAATCATTGATTTCTCGCTCAGTGGGATTCTGCCCCAGCGATCGCATCACGGTTCCCAACTCTTGCGCGCTAATCTGGCCATCCCCATCCTTGTCGAATAAAGAAAAAGCTTCCTTAAAGTCGTTCACTTGTGCTTCTGAGAGTTGGCTGGCCATATTTCTTCGAGTGTGTCCTTGAAGTGGTTTGTGAATAAGCCTGGGTTGAGTGTGGAAAAGGGAGTGAAAGAGAAGGAAGGTGAAAAAAAACAGCTGAAATTATTTAGAAAATTCTTGCATTTCTTTCCTTTCTTTCCTCCGCCATTCTTCCAAAGAAAAAATGCACAATAAAATCACAAAACTATTTGAAACCAAAAATCCGAAACACACACTCTTTTCTTTTTTTCACAAAATTGCATAAAATTGCATAAAATTGCAAGGCAAATTGATTCACAGTCACCACAATTTAGTAATGTCAACTACGCTGAATCCCAGTAAAGTTGGATAATAATTATACAGGAATTACACCATGTAATTGCAAGAAGGAATGGCGGTTCTGGTCAAATAAAAATCTTGGTTCAACAATTTTTATTTCACTCATTTCAACACTAAATATGCCTTTCTTTGGCTTCAAATACGCCATAACAATGCTTACATATATAATTAAGAATGTCTTGACAAGTTCAAGTTGATGGTGTCTTGAAACATCAGATTAATTTGCCCTAGAGAGATTCTGTGATTATTATTTGGAATGGAACAAATACTGCATTGTGCTCACGTGAATTTCTTTTAATTAATTCACTGATTGTTTACACACACCCACACCCACACACTTTAAAGGGAAATGTTTCTTCAAATAGTAGCAATTCCACTCCTTTTTTGCACTTCAGTCACAGCAATTCCTCGTTACTATTATCCTAAATATTGCAGTTCTTACCATTACCAGCCATATCCTTGCTTCAGTTACTATGGTATGGCCTCAATTAATACTACTCCCTCTGCTCAAGGCGTGGTTTAACCATCAAGAAGAAAAATAAACATAAATAAATAACAATTATCGCCTGATGCTTAATTAATTAAAAGAAGGTTGTTAAACAGAGGGAATTCGAACTCCCATTAAAACTTTGCTACAACTAGGAGCCCCTTCCAATTCCACGGCTACTGCTTCATACTCGCTCTTCTTGGACAAGTCCCACTCACTAAGTCGATGTCGCTTCACCAAGACACCGGGTCTTTCTTCTTCTTCTGCCACCAAAATGTCACTATCTCCCTCCCTCATTATGGAGAAAGAAGAAGATGCTCGCTTTTTCGCGTCTGGTGGATTGGGATCAAAAACTAATAAATATTTCTCTCCTGTGTTGGATATTTCCACTCCCACCAAAAGAACGCTGTGCCCTCGATGTTGTAGAAATACCGGGGGGCAATCCGTGGTTACCACAGCTTCACTTTCAGCCGTGGTGAACGAATGAGCAGAAGAAGTGCTTAAAGATCGTCGTTTGGCCTTGAATGGACAGTTGAACCATTGAAAGGCCCATTCCATCAGTGCTGGATGTGTACCATCTGGTCCAGTCGGTCGATGAAAGTCATACAAAGTGCTTCTAATTAACCCATTTAATAATTCTCTACTTTAATTCTGATTGATTAATGAGTATTACTTGATTCCCAACTGAGCCAATAAAACGTATACTTGTGCTGCTCCAATCCAAGCCCGAGATCCTCTCAACTGTCCCTTGAACTGTTTAGCACCAAGTGCATCAAATCCTATCCAATTAGAGTTACTCCGCTTTTCGGGTAATGATTACCAGCACGCCAACCAGCTTCTATACGCCTCTGAATCCAAGGAATCGAGGGAATTGAATCAGTCAAGCCTATCCGTTCACACCGAGAAGAAGGAAGCATGGCTTGTAATGAATGCAGTAACATTTGGATATTTCTGTAACCGCATCCCCAGCCACGATCCTCGTTCTCTTGACAGACTATGTGAAGTGTAGCGGGGTGACATAGTCTCGCCGTACTTCCCACATTCAACAATGCTTGGTGAAGTTGGGGAATAATAAAATCTATCCCTCGTCAAAGTCACTCTAAATCACCAAAACACCAAAGGAATTACCTACACCAGTATCACAGAATGATGGTGGCGGTGTGGTTGGACGCATGCCGAATAGGCCAAAAACGGATTTGAAAAATCCGCCACTATTATTCTTGGAAGATCCATTGAGTTCCACCTCTAAGTTTTGGTAAATTCCCAGGAATAAAATCCAACAAGAAAAGTATACCAATGCTTCTTTGACTACGGTAGTTATCAATGTTTAATCAGGCACAAAGTGAGGGAGGTGTGTAAAGGAAGAAACCTTTTAATCGTTGCTTTGCCAAGAGATCCCGACTGTTCTTCATTTTCTACATGCTGCAAAGCTTGAGCCAGATGGAAATCTTGATGTTCAGCCCATTGTTGTGCTTCCATTACTGCACCACAGCCTTCTGCAGGACAGGTTAGAAAGGATGAAGAATCCTTTACGTCTGGGGGTAGGATGGGAGGGGATGACGCCAGATTGTTGTTTACGGTGGTGGCAGGATGAAATGTGTTGGAGTCGGCGCTGTTAAGAGTGGTGGGAAAGACCATTTTTTTTGCTTGATAATTTTCTCCATTCATTTCAGCCCCTGAAAGTAGCAAATGTCACAACTTTTACTTAAAGATGGAGTAAAACCTTCTCACGTCGCAATCATTGGTGCTGGACCTGTTGGAGCTTTGTTGGCTCTCTACTTGGCCAGGAGATGTTGGCAGGTGGATTTGTATGATCAACGTGCAGGTACTTTCTCTATTATCACCACTGCACAATGACTCAAAGCTTGAGCAGACATTCGTTTGCCAGAAAACAAGGTCCATGCCGGTGGGCGTTCTATCAATTTAGCCCTGTCAGAACGAGGAGTGGTTGCATTGCGAGAATCTGGACTTGGACTGGATGAAGTAATCTTTAAAGATGGTGTTCCCATGCGAGGAAGGATGATTCATTTGGAAGATGGAACCCTGGAAAGCCAACCATACAGTATGGATCAAAAGGTAAATTGGTGTTTGTGAAGTTTAAAAGGGAGAAATTTAGCACATTCTTTCCATTAACAGAGGTCAATTAAATCTCTTGTTGGTGGAAGAGCTCTCCGCTTTTCCCAACGTTAATCTCCACTTCAACCATCGTTTGAGAAGTTGTAATCTGGAAACCTGTGCAATGGAATTTGAAATCATTAATCGAGCACCTCCAGCTTCTCCTGCCAATGAACTAGCAAAAGCCCAGCTGAAATCCTTGGAGATCAAGAAGAAGGAGGCCAAACTGGTAATCGGTTGTGACGGAGCTTATTCATCCGTCCGAGTAGCTTTGAACCGAAAAATTAGGTAATTTTCTACCGATTAGGTGTTGATGATTGAAACGAGAGAGCAGAATGAATTATTCTCAAGAATACATTGCGCATAAATATTGTGAACTTACCATCCCAGCCATTGTAAAGGAAGGAGGAGAGACTGAATTCGCCATGGATCCTTATCATTTGCACATTTGGCCCAAGTTGACTTTTATGCTGATTGCACTTCCAAATCAGGTAATTTTCTCATGAGTAAACTGAAATGTTAGGACAAAACCTTTACTTGCACGATCTTTATGCCCGAGACCATGTTTCAATCCATTCAAAGCAACGAAGATTTGGACCGATTCTTTGATGAAAATTTCCCTGATGCCGTTAGGTTAATCGGGCGAAGACGCCTGCATGAAGAATACTTTATGAATCCCAAGGGTTCATTATTTACCGTAAAGGTAGTCCCCTTTCTCCATTTCCTTCAGCAATTATGCCAAACAACTCCTAGTGCCAACCGTATCACTATGAGGATAAATGTTTGATCATGGGAGATGCTGCTCATGCCATGGTTCCTTTCTTCGGACAGGGCCTTAACTGTGGCTTCCAAGATATTTCTGTCCTTATAAAGCATCTGGATGAGCATGCATCGTTGTCTTCGGCCCTACGAGCTTATTCGGAATATCGACATCCTGACGTTACCACTGCTTGTGACCTCGCCCTTTACAACTACATAGAAATGCGAGCAAATGTTCGATCCTTGCCGCATAAACTTAAGCGCAAAGTTGAACTTTTGCTTTATCGTTATGGCGTTCTGGGTGTAATGCCTTTATACGAAATGGTTACCTTTACCTCTATGCGTTATTCCGAGGTTGACAGGAAATGGAAGCGACAAGACAAAGCTATTAGATTGTTGCTTTGGGGTGTAGGGTTGGGAGTGGTTGGGTTGTTGTTATATTTGCTGAACAAGTCGTCTTTTTCGTTAAGACTTACAGCTGCCAAGAAAGAAGCAATCACTGCCGCCGCAGCCACAGTCGCAGCAACAGAAAGAACCGTGTTGGTAGAAACACAGGGAGTTAAGGTGGAAGTCCCTTCTAGTTGGAAAGAATCGCTAATATGGTGCAAACGAGAAAGCAAAGCAATCTGGCAACGATTTTTTTAAAAATAAAATAGTATTTTTCTCTTTAGATCAGATTAAACAACCCTTAATCATGGTCGGTGGAACAGCCCTGGGGAGCTTGATGCGGGCCAGTTCGTTCAAGTTGGAGGCGTCTAGGATTACCAGGAAGGAAGGAGTGGCATCGTTCAACAAGTCGAATATCACCGACAACAGTACTCCATCATCTTCCTCATTGCCTTGGGTCGTCGATGTAGCAGAGGGACGAGGGATAAATACTGGTGCGCTTGGAATAACCCCATCTTTATGCCAAACTGCACTTACTGATTTATCCTTGGTTTGCTATAATAATGACATTGTTAAGCTTACACCAGGAGGAGAAGAAGAAGGAGAAGAAGCTTACAATTTTAACAATGCTATCCCAAAGACTGGATGAATCTGCTTCTGATGACCAGCTGAGCCCATAAACATAACGACATCCAAAGGTAGAACGTTCTGGGTGTATAACAGGAAGTTCCAAGGG